>CM076569.1:787190923-787393423 GCA_034641835.2 Pinus albicaulis
TGAATCCATTCTCTTAGGCTTACATCTCTTGAAGAAGTTAGGAGCCAGAAGAATTAACGTGTATGGAGATTCTGAGTTAGTCATTAGGCAAGTCAATGGGGAGTATAATGCAAATCATCCCAGACTTAGAGCCTATCGAAATGATGTCATGGACCTTTTGGAAACATTTGAGGAGGCCAACCTGAGTTTCATGCCAAGGAAAAGAAACATTGCGGCCCACAATTTAGCTTTTGCGGCTAGGACGTGTCTAACGCCATATGAGACTGGAGAAAACACAACTCCGATAAAATTTAGACCAGCAGTGCCTGATAACAAAAAATATTGGCAAGTGTTTGACAATGAAAAACAAATAGAAGACTTCATGCAATTCAGAAATGAATTCGGACTGCATAGTTCGGACTCAAATTATGATACAGACTGCAGTGAAGAAAACTTTCTTGGTAAAGAAGAATTGTCTCCTGAACCTGTCAATATTAACCTATTGTCTAGAAAAATCAGAAACAAAACAGAATCGAGTGCAGGATCAGGAGCAGAATAAATAGAAACTCTGCACTCCAAAGATGAAAGGTTGCCTATGAGTTTGACCCCTTTAGAAGAGTTGTTTGATTTTAACGATGTGGCAAATAAGCCAAAACTGGAACTAGCCTAAAATCATTCAAAAACAAAGATAAATCATAAAGAGAGAGCCCTCTCTGGATGCAGATTGGCTAGATTCTGCATCTAAAAGGTTGGTTTGTGGTTACCTCGGGTATAATTTCCTCTTACACAACTTCTAGGAAAACATGAGTGATAACATACCTTTTAGAAACTTTCGATGAGTCTGAATTAATTTTTGTCCCAAGAAAAGAAAATATTACAGCCCACAATTTAGCCTTTGCAACTAGAACATGTCTGACGCCATATGAAACCGGAGACAACACAACTCCGATAAAATTTAGACCAGCCGTGCCTGATAACGAAAAATATTGGCAAGTGTTTGAAAATGACAAAAAAATAGAAGACTTCATGCAATTCAGAAATGATTTCGAACTAAACGGTTCGGACTCAGACTATGAAGCAGACTGCAAGGAAGAAAATTTTCTTGAGAATGAAGAACCGTCTCCGGAACTTGCTAATATAAACCTGTTATCTAGTAAACTTGAAAGTGAAGCAAAAATGAATGCAGAGTTAGAAACAAAGGAGTTAGAAACTATGCACCCTAAAGACGAAAGTTTGCCTAGGGGTCTGACCCCTTTAGAAGAGTTGTTTGATTTTAACGATGTGGAAAATAAGCCAAAACTGGAACCTGTAGAGACGGAAGTGGAGGAATGCAATATAGGCAGTAAAGAGAAACCGAAAATGATCAAACTGTCCAAAAATTTGCTAGCTCACATTAAACTCAAATACATAGAGCTGTTCAAAGAATTTTCTGATGTTTTTGCACGGAGTTACGAAGATCTTAAATCCTATGACACTGAAATAATACAGCACAAAATCCCTCTTAAAGAAAACCAAAAACCATTCAAACAGAAACTGTGCAGAATAAACCCTGTCCAGTTGCCGTTGGTTCAGAAGGAGATCATGAAAATGTATGATGCTAGTATTATTGTCCCTGTTAAATATTCTGAATGGGTATCTAATCTGGTGTCTGTTAGGAAAAAAACTGGAGAAATCAGGCTTTGTATAGACTTTAGAGACTTAAACAAAGCTTCATTAAAAGACAACTACCCTTTACCAAAGATGGATCATATTTTACAAAGGGTGGTAGGGTCTAGAAGAATTTCTTTGCTGGATGGCTATTCGGGGTACAATCAGATCTTGGTTTACCCTACTGATCAATTAAAGACAGCCTTTACTGTAGCCTGGGGCACCTTCATGTATGTGAAAATGCCCTTTGGTCTAATGAATGCTGGAGAAACCTTTCAAAGAGCCATGGAAATAGAATTCTCGGAAGAATTGGGCTTCTTCATCATTATCTATCTTGATGATGTCACTGTGTTTTCAAAAACAGATGAAGAACACTTAGAACATTTGAGGAAAGTTTTCGAGAAGTGCAGAAAATTTGGGATATCTTTGAACCCTAAGAAGACACTATTTGGTCTCCAAGAAGGTAAACTTCTTGGGCACATTATTTTAGAAGAGGGTATAAAGATAGATCCAAAGAGGATTGAGGCCATATTGCAAATCTCTCATCCTCGAAACATCAAAGAGTTGCAGTCTTTCATTGGAAAGATCAACTTTCTGAGAAGGTTCATCCCCAACTTAGCTGAGCTCCTTAGGAATATCACAAATATGCTGAAGAAGGAGCAAGGGGTGAAATGGACCTTGGAAGCAAAGACATCCTTTGAACTAGTAAAACAAGCATTAACCAAAACACCGGTTCTCATAAGCCCTGATTTTTCAAAAGATTTTTATATCTTCTCGTTTGCATCAGAACATACCATAGCTGTTGTCCTTTAAAAGAAAAACCCACAAGGACAAGAGCAGCCTGTTGCATTCTTTAGCAAGGCATTGAGGGATGCCCCTTTGAAGTATAACATTATGGAGAAGCAAGCTTTTGCTTTGGTTAAAGCTTTGAAAGACTTCAGGGTTTACATCCTTCACTCACATATTATTGCCTTTGTTCCAAACTCAGTTGTTAAAAACATTCTAACACAGGACCCAGATGGTAAGAGAGGTAAGTGGATTGTTGTTATTCTTGAATATGATTTAGAGATAAAACCCACTAAGCTCATCAAAGGCCAAGGTCTAGCTAGATTAATGGCTGAATCAAATTGTGAAGTTCTTGATATTAACATGATTAGTGCTTTGGATAACCAAGAAGAATTCTCAACTCCCATTGTTGAAGACCATTTTATCAATTCTCCTTGGTATGCTGATATTGTCTATGTTTTGCTTAATTTAAATGCACCTCCTGGTTTGACAAAAACAAAGGCAAGATTCCTAAAGTTAAAAGCTGTAAACTATTGCATTATTGATAAATGTCTTTATTGGAAAAATTCAAGTGGTATATTGCTTAAATGTTTGCCTGAGTTTGATGCAGAAAGGGTTAAGCAGGAATTCCACGAAGGAGAGTGTGGAGGTCATTTATACTGGAAGGCAACAACCAACAAAATTCTGAGGGCTGGTTTCTATTGGCCTACTCTTTTTCCTGATGTACACAAGATGACCACTACTTGCCATAAATGCCAATTGTTTGAAGGCAAGAGAAAATTACTACCCCTGCCTCTGCATCCAATCACTGTTGAAGCTCCTTTTCAACAGTGGGGACTTGACTTCATAGGAGAAATCCATCCACCATCTTCTGCCCAGCATAGGTGGATTCTCACAGCCACAGACTATTTCACTAAGTGGATAGAAGCCATCCCTTGTAGGTAGGCCAATGATTTAGTTATAATAAAATTCATGGAGACTAACATTCTCTCTTGATTTGGTTGTCCTACCAAGATCATCACTGATAATGCAACAACATTTGGATCTAAGAGAATGGTTGAATTCTGTCACAAATATCAGATAACATTGGGGCATTCCACAGCCTATTACCCCCAAGGTAATGGACTTGCAGAATCTTCCAACAAAAGCTTAGTGAACATAATCAAGAAACTGTTGGAGGATAACAAAACGTCTTGGCACACAAAGCTGATTCATGCACTTTGGGCTGACAGATTAACTTTGAAGAAATCTATTGGTATGTCACCCTTTCAGCGTGTGTATGGTACAGATGCAAATTTTCCAAACAGCCTTGGTGTACTAGTGATGAAGTTGATTCAAGAGTTGCAGACTGAAGAAAATGACATGACCAGAAGAATAAATCAGACCATTCATCTTCAGCAGACCAGGGAGGAAGTGTATAACAAAGCATTGCAGAGACAGGACATCATAAAAAAGCTCTTTGACCAAAGAACAAAGGTCAGCAATTTCAAGATTGGGGACAAAGTTTTAAAGTGGGACTCAAGAAGGGAAGAAAAGGGCAAGCATGGAAAATTTGATAACTTATGGCTTGGCCCTTACTCTATTCATTCAGTTGCTGGTAATAATGCATTTTTCCTACAAAAACTGGATGGAACATAATTGTTTGGGGGTCATGTCAATGGCAGGATGCTTAAGCATTACTTCTCTTGATCCATTTTATGTTTTAAAGCCTTTTACCTTTTCCATTGTGAATAGTCCATCCACCATTGCATTCAAAGTTATGAAATATCAAAAATACAAAAACAAAAGAAAAATGAAAAGAGGGCAGAAATCAAAACAAGAAAGGCAAAGCCCCATGCCAAAAAGAGAAATAAATCTGAAAGTGTGCAAGCTCAAATGCCACTCCTCAAAACACACTTCTAGTTAGTCAAACTGCCTAATCTTGACTAATTAGATTTAAATTTTCTGCTGATAGGATAGTGAATTCGATTTGCCAAACTGTTCAATCTTGGCTTATCAGTAGATAGATTAGGATAGAAATGAAGGTTCAAACAAACTCAAAATCTGAACCAAAGTTTCCAAAGAGAGATGACTCAAAACTATTTTATTTTCTGAGTCATAAAAGAGAAAAACTAGTTCTAATTTGCCCAAAATCTGAATCAGATATCAAGGAAGAGACAGCTCAAACAAAAGCAAAAACAGAGCTGTGAACAAAAGAGAAGGCCATGATGAGAAACTTTCAGATCTTAAGCCTTCCATTTTGATTTTTAATTTTCTGCAAATAATAATCTATGTGCAGCTTGTTTTTATGCCATAGATCACAACAAGTTAAACAGCTTAATCTTAACTTGACTGTTTTTAAATTTCTGTCTTAGAATTTAGAGAATGAAAGTCTGTTGGACAGTTTAATCCCAACAGACAGTAGATTAGGTAGAGAAGAATCTGAGCTCAACTGATTAATCTGAGTTCAGGGAGAAATAAGGAGTAGAATTAGATTATTTTTTATGCTTTCAAAAGAATAAAATGTTGTAAAAAGAGTTTTCCAATCCAAGTGCACTCTGATGAAGAAAAAATGTTAGATCAGTAGGATTGGGTAGGTAGAAAGTTGTATTGATGAAGTCCATTTATCTTTCATGACTAATGTTATTTTTCAGAAGCACAGCAAGAGAAATCTAATGGATGGGGCACCTGGTCAGCATCCCAGAGAGAACAATGAATGAGGAAACTGTTCAGCCTCCCAGAAATCAAGTCTGAATTCTTGATGCCTTCAAGAAGGCACCATCCCCAAGTGGAGCCACTGTTAGCCACCTATAATATTTTGTTATACCAAAAGGTGGCTAAATCTTTTTGGAGCCTCCAAGGAACAATTTTATCACTAAAAATTGTTGGCTCTTGAAGTCTCTCTAAGGCCTCATGCCTCTGTCCAGATCCCTTATTGCTGTTTACATCCTAAAAGCCTCTGAAATCCTTCAAAAATCCCAAGTTGAATACTGCTGCAGAACCCCTTGGTCCCCTTCCTTTTCTTCCTCACTAACCTCATTTTCTATTCTCCATTTTCAATGAAAAACCCACAATTTCATGTTTCTCCCTTTCCATTTCATTAAAATCCCTTTTATAAGGTTAAAAACCCACTTTTTAACCTTACCGAAACCTTCATTTCCATGAAGAAACCCTTCAAAAACCATGAAAATACATGTTTTTATATATAGAACTTAAGCCCCTCGAGCTTAAGCCCTTAGCCCCTTTTCTTCCATACGCCCACACCCTGGAAACAAGTTTTAACCCTTTGGCGCTTATCGCAAAGCACAGATCGCAGAATTTCCAAATTGTTATTTTTTAAACTGATGCATCGCAAATATTTGCGCTGCGATCCATCACAGATCGTAGATCACAATTTTCACTTTTCCTCCAACAAGCATCGCAAATATTTGCACTGCGATCCATCACAGATCGCAGATCGCAATTTTCAGTTTTCCTCCAAAGAGCCGTCGCAAATATTTGTGATGCGATCCATCGCATTTTCCACCCATCGCATAATCGCAATATCGCATTTTCTCTCCGTCGCATAATCTGCCATTGCGTTTTTTACTTTTGCGATTTGCGATCAGTCCCGTCGGGCCCACCGTACGATCCCCTCGCCGCTCATATAAAATGCACCTTTTTCCTTTGTAAAATTAAAAACCCGTCATTTCATTATTTTTATTAAAAACCCGCCCGTACAATTGTGGAGCGATCTCAGCCATTCATCCAATCCACAGATCAACGGCGTGGAGTGCAGCTTACCATGTGGTCCCTGCCTCCCGTACGTTGTTTGTCCAAAACCAGCAGTCTTTTCCGCACTGCCTTCGGGCCAAAGGTTGTTTTCTCCTGTCGGCCAGCGATTCCATACGCTGCGCGCCGCGTGTCCTCTGTACCATTTTCTAAAACCGCCGTCCCCGTGCATTAAAGTTCTCCCCTGCACATTAATGATCAGACCAGGCCATGCAGTGAAATCCACCATAGCCGTCTGATCTGGGCCCGATGATCCAACGGTCAGCGCTAACCAGAGTTGTGCGATGGGTAACAAGGTGCGCGCGCGCTAAACAGGCTATCGCCGCGCGGAAATCACATCTCTGCCATCGATCTGATCTAATCGACGGTCCAAAACTCATCCTCCAGATTCCCTCCATTTAACTTTCAACTCCCCCTGATTTCATCTTGACCATCCAAACTAAATCAGATCAATGGCACAGTTTCACTACGTGGGTATGCCCCCGAAATGTTTCCTCTGTACATCTGAACCCCCCATAGTCATCGCCGACCGTCGATCTTGGCGCGAATCGACGGCTCTGATTTAATCCTGCTCCCCCCATGCTTTTTTGACCATTCTGAGATTAAATCCTAGCCATTGGATGATGCCATCCAACGGCCAACGCTCCTCCACACAGTCCCCGATGCAGTAAACCAAATACGCAGGATTATATAACGTTTTTTTCGTGTTTTTTGCAGGTTTGAATGTATCTTCTGTCATTTCCAAAGAAGATTCAGCAACTGAGGGTGACGACCCTCCCTTGTTCGATTCCTCCGGGGAAATCATCCACAGGGTTTAAAATCACGTTATATTGATGTTTTCATAGGCATTGATGCCTTACATACCCTGCGTAGCCCTGCACGACAGAAAAACCATGAAGATCAATGCAAAGAAAGAGTATTAGATGTTGAAGACCGAGAATGAACCAGAACAACAGATTAGTGGACAGATTTATGGGGATTAAGGCTAAGACAGTTATCAAACGCCTAATACTCGATCTAAAAACACAATTTGAAGGAAAACCTAAAGTGTTTCATCAGGAAACCCTCCACCGCCACAAAAAGGAGGCGAATTGATTCCTCCCAGCGACTAAACGCCACCTGTTGCCTCAAACCTTTCAAACCAGGGCCGAAGTTATTGCAAAGGAAGATGTTTTTCCTCAACGCAGCCGAGAAGTTACTTCTGCAAGGAACTTAATGCGAGAAATATCTACAGAGTTATTTCAACCTCACGTCAAACCTCAAAGGTCAACAAATTATTTCCAGCAGACTTGATAGTTAATGTAAAATAGTTAATACAGAGAACCACCTGTAAACTTCTTCATCGAGCCCCTCAAAGGGCCAAGAAGTCTTGAATCTGTATTAATTACTTTAGCAGATCTTTTATCAGATCTCACCTCCTCATTCTCTATAAATACTTCTGTAGAAGATGAGAAATTGTTGGTTAAGTTGCTTACAGAGCCTTGAAATACATTCGAGCCCAAACTTATGATTGTAAATAGTGTTCACTGGCCCTTGGAGCTCAGCTTGTGATAGATTAGTTAGGCTGAATAGTGAAGATGATTGCTGAACTGAAACATTGGACTTGAAGACTGTAACCGGTTTGACATCAATATAAAAGTTGTTTCTTGGGATCCTGGTCTATGTCATTGGTGAAGTGCATCTCTCTTTGTTATTTTTTTCCTTCTATGTATGCCATATTGTTCATATTCCTATGTGAAGGACAGTTTAAACAGGGTTAGGATCTACTGTATACCAGTAACCTTCTCTAGCTGAGAAATATTTATCTTAATGTTTTCTTCAAATTTGTTTATTTAAGAATGGTTTAATACAGTTTAAACAGTTAGGAATGTTGGCGTTCCCTTGTCCTTCTGCTTGCTTAAACACTGTTCTTGAATGTGATTTCCATTATTTGCTATTAAAGTTAGACTAGAGAAGATATGGTTTGCCCTGATTCCTAGATCCTTTTCTCCAAAGGCAGATTCTGAAAATTTCCCTTGGTGTTGACTTAAAGCAGACTAGGTTTAAAAGTACTTTATCTGATCTTAAGTTACACTTTGTTTCTCTTATATGTTTTCATACTTTCTGAAGGTAATTATGTGGATTACTGGATTGTTTGTCGATTAAGTTGCTTTAATAGAACTTGCCCAAGAAATTTTATGGTTAGCCATGTCCTTGGTTGGTTTTAAACAGTTACTTAAGAGGCTTTTCTTGTTTGGACTGACTATAAATCCTCTGAGAAATTATTATCAGTTTCCACCCCTCCAACACTTTATTTTTTCCATCCCATCACTCTAATCTCAATAATCTTGTGGTATAGATGACTTGCCCCTTGGATCACTCTTGATGTTGTTGTTCAATTAAAGCCCTGTTATGACTCCATAGCCCAATGGATTAAAAACCAGCGTTATATCTATCTCTTAGCCATAGTTGTTCTTCCCTCTTGCAAATTCTCACCTTTGAAACTCTTTGCATTCATGACTTTCACCTCGAGCAGTAATCATGCTCAACCATCCAAAACAAAAAAAAACCCTTGGCCTTCATAACTAGCCTAATATCATTACCTTAAACTTTCAAAGACAATATCCATCTTTTTACATATTGGAGAGATCCCTCTCGGAATTCAGGAGGGCTAGATCCTAGAATCCCAAAGTTGGTTGAAACAATGTTGTTTACGTAATTGGACTCTTGCGATCTTGCTAATAAATTCTGAGAACCTAGCAGGCACGGAGTCTAATTGTTGTCTATGAGGTCTATATGGTCCCACCACAATGTTCCTACATTATTTTTCTACATGTGAAAACTTGTTACATGAATAATACCTTACATGAATAGAGAGGAGAAAAGGGGAGTCATAATATTTCTTAGTCATATTTCTCTTATTGCAATCAATAGCTTTGTGACCAAATACATTCCATGTAAAACAATACCCCTTAAAGTAACTTGAGTACCTTGGAGTTGATGATCTTCCTATGGAGATACTATTAGCTTGAGATTTGAATAATATAGTTCTATAGTTGGCTGTAATGTGTCCAAAGTTATGACAGATAAAACATTCAATATCATTGACGAAAGGAGAGAAGTGGTTGTTATTTCTATTATTGGGAGCAAATTATTTCCTTTGAAGATTTTATTTTATTTATTTTTTGTTTAGGGTTTTCGGTATTTGATTTGTTGTTCTTGTATAAACTTCTTATCCTCCCATGTAGAATCTTCAGTGGGTAAGTTCTTCCACTTGATGAGATACTCTGAAATTGATCGATTCCGTAGCTGTCGAGTTCTTGTTTCCATGACCGCTTCAGGTTCCAATATGATTTTCCTTCCTCATTAAGTTCTGGCAATATTGTTTGAACTGGAAGATTTTCACCTATAACCTTCTTTAAGCATGAAACATGGAAAATTGGATGCACTCGTGAAGAAGCAGGAAGCTCCAATTTGTATGCCATAGTACAAATCTTTTGCAACACCTTGTAAGGACCATAGTACTTTGGCGATAATTTATTATCCTTCTTTGCTTGCTTGAGGGACATTTGTTTGTATGGTTGTAGCCGTAAAAATACCCAATCTCCTACATCAAAACTTCTCTCGCTACGATGTTGATTTGCCTGTTGTTTCATTCGATTTTGTGCCAAATTCAGGTTATCCTTTAGAGTTGGAGAACTTCTTGCTGATGCTCGATGTGATCTTCCACTGCTTGAACCTTCGAATTTTCCCTTAAAGATGATGTGATGGATGGTGGATGATATCCATAAAGTGCCATAAATGGGGTCATTTTTGCTGCAGTATGGAAGGAAGTGTTATACCACCATTCGGTGAGAGGTAACCACTTGACCCATTGTGTTTGTTTATCAGATACAAAACAACGAAGATATCCTTCCAAACATTTATTTACTATCTCAGTTTGACCATCAGATTGGGGATGATAAGATGAGCTATGAGCTAATTGAGTACCCAAACAAGAAAATAACTCCGTCCAAAAATTTCCAGTAAAAATGGGATCTCTGTCGCTCACAATAAGCCTTGGGCTTCCATGTAGCTTTTGAATTCTGTCCATAAATGTAGTAGCAACTGTACTTGCTTTAAATGGATGAGATAATGCACAAAAGTGTGCATACTTGGTAAGTCTATCAACTATTGTTTCGGAAATATCACCCTAGAGGTTGGTTGGGATACAACCTCCACGGAGCCTGAGGGCATGCTACTTTACGAGACTCACACAACCATGCGTTAAGAAAAACCAAATAGAAGGAATGAGAGAGTTACTTTAGTAGGTCCTACGTTTGGATGTAGATCACGTGGGGTCCAAACCCCCGACAACGAGTCCTTCATGTAAGTGCAAAGCCTGAGAAGAAACAGGCCACATAAAG
Source organism: Pinus albicaulis (assembly GCA_034641835.2). NCBI lineage: Eukaryota > Viridiplantae > Streptophyta > Pinopsida > Pinales > Pinaceae > Pinus > Pinus albicaulis. The sequence continues at coordinate 787,201,471 of CM076569.1, forward strand.
GACAAGTTGTACAACATATATCTACTCTAAATGTTAGTGAGATTCATATAAAACATTAAATAAATCATAATGAATGCTTGTATAATAATTCTCATACATTAAAAGCATACACTAACACGTTTATTTCGGGAACAGCATGATACTTCTGTATTATAAATAGCACGTACAAAAGTAATCAAGTGGAGAGATCACCTGATCCTTCCAAGGCCTTCGCAGACCGTCGTCCGGATCCGTCCAGCCCTTGCCTCGCTAAGACTCCTTCCAAACTGGTGCATATGAGATAACATATAAAGGGATGTGTATCTCAAGGAAACAAGGGTTTCCTACAATGAACTAGGAAAGTGCAGGAGGCACGGGGAATCAGACTTGGATAGGGAATACCAACAGAGTATAATATCAATAATTCTCTCTCTCCCTTAGGCCATACACATGAGGGTTTTTTATACTCCCTCCAAGTAGTTTCAACAGTTGGAAACAGTTGGCCACGTGCTGGGGTGGTTGAACTACCTGAGTAACCATCAACCCAGCCCGAAAATAGGGAATAATTATATATTTTTTAATCATTTTTAATGGCATACGCGAAAAAGTCTAGCTGGACTCGCGTATACACGCGGAAAAGTACGGGCATAGTCGCGTATGGGGATTTTTACACTGTTTTTAAGTGAATTTGTCCAAGTCTGTAGGAATGGGTGCCCAAAACCATCAAAGCAATCATGAATCATATGAAGGTGAGAAATGATGCTATAACATATGCCCCCTAATATATGAGGTCATAAGGGGTACATGATGGCCGAAATGTATTATGCACATAGAAAGAACTTCGCAAGGACAAGAGAGGACTTCACCAGATTTCAGCCTGCCAAAAACCAATGAAAGAAAACAGAGAGTCAACTCATGCTGAGGCGGGCATACCCATGCTCGGTCAAAAATACATCATATAGAAAGTACTGAATAGATCCAACATGTATACAAGTATAACTGAACTGAAAGTACACAATGAATCATCTGAGCATGGCCCGGAAGTGTAAGTCTGAATCAATGTCCAAGTATCACATATAAAAAGCTGATCAAAGATGGTGCAATTGGATGTCTGATCAAATAAGTAACTGAATCTCCAAGTACCAGATCATAAGAGGTGGATCAAACGGTACAATCATGCAACTCGGGAGCCAACACACGAATGTTGTGACGAGCTGGCAACATGTAAAATTGGACGGCATCCTTTGGCGGTGCGGAACGGTGTCAAAAGTGAGCCGAAAAATGTTGATGCAACCCGAGGTCTTCACCGATCACTATGGCACAATTCTACACAATGGGAATAAATGAGCTGAAGTCGACCATGTGAGAAATCGTTGGATGACCGGGCAATGATGTATCCCGTTAACCAACGCGAGACAACCCACCGATAATGGAGACTAGTGTAGTGTCAAGGTGTGATGCAATCTGACAAGTGTGAATGAATGAGTTGAAGTCGAACACTTGAAAGAATCTACCAATCAGGAGGCAATGATGAATCCCCACTTTCGATAGCGAAGAGTCTGCCACTGATGACTGCAAACCCTAAGGTACTGACAAAAAGACTCTAGATCTTGTTCCCAGAGCAATGAGTCGGAGTCGATGGGGAAAGATCTGCTGGAAGGAAGGCATTAAGGCATCCCACATCAGTCCAGCGCGAGTGTAACCCGCAGGCCAAGATTTGGAAGGAATCGGACGAAGTAGAGTGATGGAACCAAAACCGAAGTACGTTTCCGACGTGCACAAGATGAAGCTAGCGCACGGAAGAAACCCTCCGAACCAACCAATAATGAAAGCTGACACAGAGGCGAGAAATCCACCGATAGGGTCAAATGGAAATCCAGGTACTGCACGAATCCCAAGTGTGATAATGTGTGCTGACGTCGAACACGGGGGAAACCACTCAGTCAAAGACCCATGATGATGATCAAATGCTGAGCACGAGGTCACCTATCAATGATGGAAATAGGCCCAAGGTGCGGCTCTAGGCTTGCTCTCAGAGCAATGTGTCGTAGTCGATAAGAGACAAACCCGCCGGCAAGAAGTCAATGGAGACCTTCTCAAACCAGCACGAGCAGAAGATCAAAACATCTGATGTGATAGAACATGATGCGGACAAGACCGGGAAGGCCGACTGAATAATGAGTCAAGAGACACCGCAGAATGGCCGACTCAGGCTAGACTTCCCTTGAACAAAAGCACGACTCTGTGATGACCAAGGCAGTAAAAAAGTGACACTGTATAAGTCTGTCTTGCAGGAGGCAAAAAAAACTCTCCATATGATTGGAAGAGATAACCAACCGGGGGAGAACTGACAAGTGAAACATGGTAAAGGCTGAACCTAGGTCAAAACTAGAACCATCCCAAAATGAAGGAAATATATATAAGTATATGTGCTTTGTTCAAGGGCGACAAACTGACTCTGTACTGCCATCAAAATAACGAAGATACATCCCGTTCTCGCTCTTTTTGTTATATTTGATTTTTTTGTCTTTTTCATATAATAAGCCTGAAAAAGAATAAAAGAATGCTATGGTACAATGGATAGAACGAGTATCAAGAAAGCAGATGCACTAGTTCCTGGAATTGGAACAATCCTATGCTCAATGCAAGGTGGCGAAAACTGGTCAGTGATACTCAGAGAAACGTTCCATCCATGGGTACAAAGGTGTCAAGTCGTGATAGCTAAGTGCATGCAATGGTTAACTTGTACAGAAAGTCAAGGTCAAAAGTTGGCTTAAACATCGAGTCCAAATGAAGCCGGCTAAAGGCCGGGATAAACAAGTAGCCAATATGCAATGCAGTAATACAACTTAACGACACCAGGGAGCCTCTAGGGTAAAAGCCAGAAAAAATGATAAGTGATGAAGAAGAAGAATGAAGCTTCAACACATAAGACATGGTGGGACTAAAGAGGACTCCCGAGCCTACATAAAACGCAGCATGGGCAACAAGTGATGGCGAGGAACTAACTAGGAAGCCCATGTAAAGGAAGGCTCTACCATCAAGTCATGATTAAATAATCGGCGAGTGAAATGGGTGTAATACTCATGACCTGATGGGATCGACCCTAAGGCAAGTGATCGGTATGGAGGCTAGTATGCAAGATGCAACGGAAAGTGATTCCCTAACCTATATGCCAGTGAAGATCATATACCTGCCGTGAAGAGTCGGAAATCATGGATCAAAAACCGGGAAAAGTCTCAAAATTGTCAAAATGTACCTGAAAACATACCAAACTGGGCACTTCCAAGCAATCGAGTTATACAGCATAAGATAGATCGAAAAAATAAGCATAAGGAATTTTTGCGAAAATTTTCAATTTTTTAGCCATAAATAGACAAATTACCTCTCAATTGGTTCATTATTGCATAGCTGATTTGGAAAAAGTGCTCTGGAGCTAAAAACTTGTTTCGTCAAATCAGGAACAACCGACCGTCGGAACTCAGCGAAACTTCAGGTAGGCTCCTTAATCATCCTGTTTATTCATTTTGTCCATTTGAAAATTAAAATTAAGTGATTTTTTGCTTTAAAACCCTTGCTAAAATATGCGTACCTGCGCATACGCGGGTTCAATGAAGGAAACCCGCGTATACACGCGACTGTGTACAGGGAAAACCGCGTATGCGCAGGGCCGAAACTTAAAAAGCGTGGCTAATGCAAATTTTGATGAAATTTCTCAGGATGACCATTTCATGGAGGGAACGTGAGCATAGCGCAATAGACCAAGAGGTCATGCAGGATCGCACAGCACAAAATATCCTCCGAAACTGCGGATTGTTCAAATTCTTTAAAATGCCCAATATGAAAAGTAATGTGCGATTGTTAGAAATGCTCGTAAATTACTGGGAACCAGATCAGGATTGCTTCATAATTGATCAGATGCCACTACGCATAGAAGTGGAGGATATATATTTCATCACTGGACTCTCCAGAAGGGGAGAACCAATGGATTTGCATGGAAAGCCCCTGGGAGGGTTGACCGTGGAATATTATGTCCACCTATATTGCGTAGATAATTCCAAAAAGGTTGGAACACAGATTGCAATTAGAGATATCAGGGATTTGCACATGAAAATACTCTTGTTCACCATCGGCAGAGTGGCAGGATCTGCCTCACTACATCAGGCATCCAGGACGCAAATGAGCATCGCAGTAGAGTGTTTAGTTCATGTGTATGATTGGTGCACAGCCCTGCTACTGAACATGAAACAACAGATGACCTCCATTCGCCAAGAAAAAACAAAACACTTTGGCTATGGGACCATTTTGACAACATTCTTCTTTGAGAGGATTCTAGCTTTGAGACCCAAAGTGATCTCGACTATCAGCAGCCCGCGAGACCCAAGAATCGCTCGTTGGGCAGACATGATGAAGAGACTGGGGGGCAGCGAGGTACCCCGAACCACGTGGGACGATGAGTTCTTCCTGTGGTGGGGAGAACATATCATCGCAGTGGACGACTATCCCTATGACGGGATGGATTTTCGAGGAGATCCAGATCTAGTACTTCCACCTGGCACAGCATGGGGAGCAGTCGGTAAGTTTTGCAAAAAAATTTTGACTTATATGATTTTTTTTTTTTTTTTTTTTGGATTTTTTCAAATATGTATGAAAAAATGAAAAAACAAACATGTTTTTGATTGGATTCATAATAACTGACAATGAAAAATGATCATGTTTCAGATGTTGGACCAGTATGACCTGAGGGTCTCCCATGCCATAAGCGTCGTAGGGGTGAGGCAGAGACAGTGGACTCAGACAGAACACTCCAGGCCGTGCAAAGAAACTTGGAGGGACTAACCAGCCAAATCCCTATGGCTGCCATGGAGGACTTGCCTGAAGCCGTCCAGAGACGGGTAGTTGCAGTACCCCGAGACTGGGTTAGATTATTCCGTCGCGTGGCCACTGCAATTACGTTCTATAGGAACACGACTGCTGGACAGGGACCTTAGGAGTAGACAGATTTTATATATTAGATGACTGTATATTATTTTTTGAGACTGAACATGATGGGGCATAAGCCCAAGTTTTGTACGAGATTATGGATCCAAATTTTGTAAAGTTTTTTAACACTCCGATGATATATATACATCGATATTTGATGTGATGTGATAAATGTATCAAATGTATGATGTTTTTGATGATTAAAAATTTATTGTATTGAATGATTAATATGCCAATCTAATGCCTGATTAGCTAATGAGTCAGCAAACCAATTGTCAGCTCAAGGAATATGAATGAATGTTAAAAATTGAAATGACCTTTGTAACAAACGTACCCTCAAAAACAATCGTAATAAAAAAGGATCTCGTACCCGATAAGTGTTGTTCAACTGCGACACCACCAGCTGGGAGTCCAAGAAAACTACCAACGAATCAACACCCAAAGATATTTCCTCCGAGAGTAGATGAATGACTGCAGTGTATTCTGCTACATTATTGGAAGCAGGACCAATGCAGACTCCTCTTGATACCAACAGCTAACCGGAAGGATAATGAAGCACCCAAGCCACGGAAGCTAAGTTCCGGGTGTGTCTACTAGCACCATCGGCGAAACCAAAATGACTCATGACATCCAACACAACCTGCCAAAGTAGATCAAAAACATCATCACCTCATCAAAAATCGAAAATCAATCAGATATGTACAAAGAAAAAAACTACTATATACAAAGCAAAATGCCAGGCCAAAGCCTAGGCATAATACTTCTTCAAATAGAGCCCATTTCGGGGCTCCGGAAACTCGTTCCCTTCGAAGTCAACCAAGGTATACGCTCCTTTCTTAAGGACGTTTTTAACGATATAGGGGCCATACCACATCGACTTAAACTTTCCTACCCCCAAGGCATCTTTTTCTTGGGCATAGACCAAAACAAGGTCACCTTCGGAAAAGACCCTAGGCTTAACCGCCTTATCGTACTGAACTTTGACTCGGTTTTTATGCGCTTCGTTCAATGTGGCGGCATCTCGACGCTGCTCATCAAGATGTTCCAGATGAAGAAGCCGCTCTGCCAGACTAGAAGTGTCAGGAAGAAGCTCAACAGCCAGTTTAAGGGGAGGAATCTCGCATTCAATGGGAAATACGGATTCCACCCCGTGGACTAACTGAAACGGAGTAAAGCCAGTTGCAGTTTTCACTGACGTCCTGTATGCCCAGAGTGCGGGATATAGCATAATATGCCAGTTGGATCTATGTTTATCAATTGTCCTTTGAAGAATTGTCTTCAAGGATTTATTCACGGCTTCCACTTGCCCATTGTCTTGAGGATAATATGGAGATGAATGCTCCTGCCGGAAACCCAATTTGAGAGCCAACTCAGCCATCATACTATTCTAAAAATGACTGCCATGGTCAGTGACAATCTCTCTAGGTATACCAAAACGAGCGATAACTTGGTTGAAAAGGAACAAAGCTGCAGTCTCACCATCGTTCCCAAAAGTAGGCATAGCCTCGACCCACTTCGTAAAGTAGTCTACTGCTAAGATAATGTACTTGTGACCTTTTGCCGAAGGCGGGTTACAAGTAGTATAATCCATACCCCACTTTGTAAAGGGTCCGACAGTAACGACTGGAAAAAGCGGAGCTGGATGAGCGCGCATTTTTCGAGTATACACTTGACAAGGATGACACTTCTTGACCAATTCAATACAATCTTTGAAAATCGAGGGCCAGAAGTAGCCAGCACGCAAAATCTTCTGGGCTGTAGCAAGCCCTGATAAATGACCCCCACAAGCTCCACTATGAGAATCATTGAGCACAGCCTCAGCTTCTTCGAAAGTTAAGCAGCGTCTTAGGATTGAATCAACCCCTCGACGGTACAAAGCATCACCAATAATCAGATAATTCTTGGCTAAGTGACGCAGCTTACGACGCTCATCTTTCGAAAAAGAAGAGGGAAACTTCGCAGTCTGGAGATATACAATGATGTCCCCATACCAAGGATCTTGTGGAGAGATCAGAAACAAGTGTTCGTCTGGAAAGGACTCATCATAGATCATCGCCTCTCCACCAGGCAACTCGGAGATCAATTCCGCAAAAACTAATGACTTCTTGGATTTGGCAGACATGAACTCTAGATCAAATTCTTGTAAAATCACAATCCATCTATTATATTTGCCCCCAATCACTCGCCTGCTGAGGACAAACTAAAATGGATTGGCAGCTGCCAAGACATAAGTTTTGCGAAGAATAATGTAATGCCGGAGTCGCTGCACAGCATGAACTGCTGCTAAGGCTAACTTTTCTATCGGGGTGTATCGAAGTTCAGGTCCTACCAATCCTCGACTAAGGTAGTAAATAACATGCTCAACAAGAGCATCATCCTCCTGAACCAGAACCATACCGATGGTAGATTCTGCTGTAGCCAGATACAAAATAAAATCTCTGCTATAATCGGGTGGACTCAGCAAAGGAGCAGAGGTCAATGCCTTTTTCAAGGCATCGAATGAGCGTTGAGCGTAGTCGTCCCAAAGAAAAGGAACTCCTTTCTTCAACAATCTCATATATCCCTTTGTAATCTCAGCATAGTTGACGATAAACCTCCGAAGAAAATTAGACTTCCCTTGGAGGCTTTGAAGCTGACGGATTGAAGACGGGGGAGGCAACCGAAGTATTGCCTCAACCTTGAAGGGATCTACCCTTATACCTTCCCTAGACATAATAAATCCCAGCAGCCGACCGGATGTAACCGCGAAAACGCACTTGTTCGGATTCAATCGAATTTTATAAAAACGACATCTTTCGAATATTTGCCGGAGGTGACCAGGATGATCCATCCTCTTTCGAGAATGAGCAGCTAGATCATCTAAGTATGCCTCGATAATCTTCTTGATGTCATGGAAGGCGTAAGACATGGCCCGCTGAAAGGTAGCTCCAGCAATTTTAAGACCAAAAGGCATTTTCTTATATGAAAACGTACCCCGGGGACAAATAAATGCGGTCTTATGTTGATCTTCTGGACGGATAGTAATTTGATTATAACCAGAGAAACCGTCCATGAAGGAGAAAATCTCGTTACCGACACACTCGTCAATAATCTGATCGATGAAAGGTGTGGGGTAATTATCTTTAGGACACGCCTTATTCAGGTCTCTGAAATCGATGCACACTCGAATCGTTCCTTGCTTTTTATCTACCGGAACGGGGTTTGAAACCCATTCAGTCAAAGGAACTGGGAAAATGAATCCTGCCTTAAGCAGCTTTTCAACTTCAGCTTTGATAGCTGCTGCCTTCCTCGGATTAACCGGACGAAGTTTTTGCCTGATCGGCTTAGCGTTTTCATACGTCTTGATCTCATGCTGGACTATAGATGGGTCTATGCTAGGCATTTCCTCATAAGACCAAGCAAATACATCCCTATACTCTTTGAAGAGCTCGGTATAGATTTGAACCTCTTCATGGGAACATTCAGCTCCAATGAAGACATTCTCGACAATGTTGGGATTCCTGGAGATGTTCACCGGGATAGTAGGAGAGATCACAGCCATGTTCCCTTCAGCATAAACCTGTGCTGGTGCTAAGGGGCTCAAGACTGGGTGAACAGGTCCAGGAGACTGAGGACTTGGAAAACTAGCTTCGACTTCGCTCAAGTCGGGTAGGAAGTAAGACCGATGATGCAAGTCATCCCACGGTCTCTCTATACCTGTCATTGCTTCCAGGATGGCCTCTTCAGATGGAAGAGTGGTATCTAGACAATCCTGGGCAGAAGAAGAAGTAATCGTCCAAGCCGGAGCCACATCACCATCCAACTCTTCCGGCGAAAGAGGAGCTGGATCAGACTCTGCAGTGTCAACAACAGACTGATATGCAATCTCAGCTGCAGAAATCGGGAATGCCATTCCACCCACTTGCCCTTCCTCCAATGTGGCAGTTGGGGAAGGTAAGGTCCAAGGGTCCAAAAAATAATGAGTTCGAAAGAACTCTCTTCGAAGGGGAGCCTTGGAGGATGAAATAGCATTAATAGACACCTTAGGAGGAGGAAGATCGAAAGAACCCATCAGGGAAGAATACATTCCAACTCCTAGATTCTCAACAGGCGCCTTAGTATTGTCCAACTTAGGAACAGATGAGTCAGAAGGCGCATCCAGGTCTACAGGAGGACAGTCCAGTTGATCCACTGTAACGATCCTCCCTTCGTGGGGGAAACATACAATTCAAAATAGTGAGGATGCAATAGCATCCATCTCATAAATCCAGTTCCTCCCCAACAGAAGGTTGTAGTCCAAGGCTGCATCCACTACCTCAACTTCTATGTTAACGGTTTTGCCCCCAACACAGATGGGCAAAGCCGGGACAATACCATGGGGTCTGTGAGAATGGCCATCGAACGCAGTAAGAACAGTGCTAGATGGAACAACTTTGGGAGATCCAAGTGTCTTCCAACATGCGAGAGACATCACGCAAGTAGAAGCACCCTCATCAACAACCGTTCGAAAGATATTGGTCTTCCGATACGATGATTTAATATGGAAAGCCATGTGATGAGGAAGTCTCTTCTTAAAATTATTCATATCAAAAGTAATCAGAAGAGAATTTTTCGGATCAATAGCTCCAATGGCAGCGAGCAAAGCACTGCGCTGAGCCGGACAAGACTGGAGTACCTCTAAAGCTGACATAGCACAAGGACTCTGCACCAGATCTTCTACAATCGAGTAGTTCTGGGCAGCCCTCGCGTTCGGATTAATCGTTGACCGCTTAGAAGATGCTTTTGGCATCCGAGGCATAGACTCAACAGTTGGCTTCGTGATGTGAAGCGGCTCAGTAGCATCAGGAACTTCCTTAGCCTTCGAAGATTCCTCTCCGCCATAATCACGAGATCTCGTAGCGACATCCACGTGAGCACTCATCATAAAGATGTTCGATGGAATTTCCCCTTCCTGGGTACCTCCAGAGGAAGCCCCAGGATTTTGGTTCGCGCCAACAACTAATTGCTGCCCTTGGGGAAAAGGGTTTATTAGCACAGCCTGGGAACTAGAAGAACCCTGCTGAGATAACAGGCGCTGAGCATCCTGAATTTTAGGGCAAAGGTGCGTGAGATGGTCTCCAGCACAAAGCTTGCATGGAAACTTCACTTTCTTTTTCTCCTTTTGACCCTCACCAACACGCTCGTTGGTTTTATTTACATTGCCCTTCCCGTTCTTGCCCTTCTTCTTGTTATTTCGTCCCTTCTTCTTCCCATTGGATTGTTGATTTCCTTTGGGATCAGAAGCTTGGACAACATTTATGGACAAAGACTGGGAAGGTGATGAATCAGCAGGCACAGCCTGACCAGAAGGAGCAGATTGTAAAGACAACTACTGCAGTTGAGAAAGAAGGCTGGCTGCACCACTATTGACTGATCCGACAAGCCCATCACCATGCGGACCAGGTTTAGTTTTCGATAAATCCAATTTGGAGCAAGGAGCATTGGGCAAATACTTATAAAGGACCCGAGACTGAGAATAGATCAGTTCCAGCTGTTGGGCTCTAAAAATGGCCTGCTCCTCAGAAAATACCCCGGATAGGGATACATCTTTTGAAATATCTGACTGCAGGGATTTGAGAAACCATTCGAGAAGGAATTCACCTGGAATATGAGCTTTGATAAGCCTCTTCCTTCTCCTCCATTCCTGAATGTGATCAGAAATGTGAGTTGCCTCATCTTGCTTAAAATTAGCCAGGAGTTCGGTCCCAGCCTCATATCTGACAGGCAACTGAAAATGGTTAAGAAATGTGACAGCCAGTTCTCCAAATGTGGCGAAACTGCCCCTAGTGAGCTCTATATACCATTTGGCAGCATTTCCAGTTAGGGTGCGTTGAAATAATCTCAACCTAATCGAGTCATCGATCAGGGAGTTCGAAGAGCACCATAAGTGGAAAGTGGTGATGTGGTCTGCCGGATCCTCTCCATTCTTACCTTCAAACTTTGGAATGTCTGAAGGAAGTTTGGTCGGGACCGGAGGCCACCCCGGACTATAATGAATCGGGTCATTAGTTAACTTCGACAAATCTGGCAAGTTTAACGTTGCCAGAAAAGGTAAGCGAGGCGGAGCCTGAGGATTCCATCCTTGAGTGGATGGATTCCCAACATTCTGAAAAGAATAGCCTGGATTTGATGAGGCACCAGGCTGCCAAAAAGGACTCGTAGAAAACGGAGAAGAACCTCCTCCCCACGCCGAGTTACCAAAGCCCAAACCAGTTCCCCCCACTGAAGTATTGATTGAAGAGGAAAGCCCCTGATAGGGGTTCCAAGCATTAGACAGAGGAGAAAAGTTCTGATAAGCACTCGATGAAGGGAAAGAAGCATTCCCTTGATGACCTGTGAAGAAGTGATTCCCTGCCCCCGCTGTAGTAAAGACAGGATTCCATCCCGTAAAAGTAGTCGAACTTTGCCCCCCAGACCAAGGGTTGAAACTCTGGGTCTGGGACGTAAATGGAAATGACCCTAAAGAAGGATTGGAACTAGGAATATGCCCAGTCCCAAAGGGGAAACCCTGAAATGAAGCTGATCCACTAGCCATGTTAGACATGGGTGTAGATCCAGCTGCACCGGCGGAAAAGGAAAAAGAGGGATTTCCACTAATGGACATCCCTGAACAGAAGGGACCAGAATGAGAAGCATATGCTTGGGTGGACCCAGAGCCAAACATAGCAGCACTAGAAGCAATCGAAGATGAAGCAATAGTGCTCCCTGCCTCGACAGAAGCATGGGTCTGAATGCCTGCAGCAGTCACGGTAGAATTCGCGTTCCCAGTCGTGGCCATCGAAAGATAAGAATGATACGGAAGATCCGGCGGTCTCTCCGACTCCGGTCCGATGTACTGAACAACAAACGGATAATCAGGAGGAAGAGGAGATGGACCTGTAGCAGGAGGCTCAGGTATATCTTCTATCTGAAAATCTTCTTCCTGAGGAAACAACACTCGCGAGGTGAGCGGAACGCTCCTCTCGGAACCGACACCGGAATCAGCTACGAAACCTTCAGACCTTGGTGGAGGATCTCTCTCCATAGCGTCAGACTCCACAGGGTGGTAACCACCTGCTAAATCGCTCCTACGCCTTCTCGAAGAAGGCTCTGCACTCTCGGGAGATAACCCCCGGATTATCCTCAAACGTCGAGGCGCTTGATCAACCACTTTTATAGATTTATTAAATTAGACTCAAAAAGTGAAAAGCTAGGAAAGCTAGGAGCAAAGAGCACTCACTAAAATAAAAATACCTGAGAAACAGCAAGCAAACAGCCTCCAATTATTTCCGCTCTGGGTGATGAGGACCGGACACCAAAATATAGGAAAGCGAAGTATAGGGCCTTCCGAAAGTAGTCTGGGATGATTAGGGCCCAGAACAACTAGCGAAGGTATCAGAAATAGTTACGTCGACCTCCTAACGACAGCCTTTTCCGGCTCAAGCACCCAAGCTTCGCAAGGGCACCCCCCAGAAGTACTGCTGAAAGTGATGCGACGTCTGCCTCAAGTACCACAGGTATTCCCCCCCGCAGTCACCTGTGTGGAACCTAGGAGTGGCAACTATGGACACCAATCCGTATCAGAAGCTGGGCGGAACGGTCTTGAGGTCAGATTTAGCTAATCGGAGGGGGGTATCCCTCTTCTCAACCTTCACTTCCCCTCGCGCTTGACTCTCGGATGAGAGCTTTCCCAGTCCACCTCACGGAGTTGGATTTCGCTCAATTAATCAACTTCTATGTTTGTTTGAGCGGCCTTGGAGAGTTAACTCTCCAGTCACCTATTCCAAGGCCCTACAACCTAGCTAGTTGGTGATTGACACTTAGTAAAACTTGCTAGTTGATTTTAGATTAAATCGCTTATTTTAAGGGCTGTTGTATTAAGTCACAAGGATATGGAGATGAAACCAATGGTGTTTTGACGCAAAAGAAATTAATAAAAACTTAACTACATGCACATGCATTTCTTTGTCTTTCGATGAAAAGTAATCTCTATACAGGTTCTACGAGACTAAAAATTGTATTTTTCTTTTCGAATTGCAAACTCACACTCACAAAAACTAAGAAGCTAACTAAATGATTCAATGCACCTAATGCAAATCACTACAAGCATGTAAATCCTAAGATGCAAAAATCTCTTAAAACAGAGTGAAATTTCCCAAAAATCTCCTTCAGTTTTAACTCATCTTTTGTTGTCCGGAAAGCTAATTCTTGAAATCAAGCACTCTTAAAATAAGGACACCAAAAACACTTAACAACAAGAAGAAGAAATCAAATGACAACTCCTCCTCAAAATCAAGCCGAAAACTAGAAGCAAGAAACTTCACAAAAGCTCCAAAAGATATGGCCAAACGAAAATGAAAATGCAACAACAAAAACAAAACAAGACACAATGTTTTTTGAGTTTTTGAAATGCAAAAACAAAAAGAAAAACAAATGTTTTTTGGGCTTTTTAGTTTTATAAAGCAAGAGCTCGAAAATACCAAGCACAACTATCAAAATCCAAACCAAAAAGGACCGAATTTCAAGCACAAACTTCAACAATGCTCCCAAACCTTATAAAGCTAACCATAGCAAGATCAATAAGAGCAACGGAAGACCAAAAACTCAGCCACTCAGCCTAGAAAAATAGTGCAAACTTGTTGCAAACAAAAACTCCAAAGAAGCAAGAAAAGTTCTTCGAAAATTGCAACAAAACCCTAGCCTATGGAACTCAAGAAAACCAATCGAAAACGAAGCAAAAATCGCAATGCGAAGCACAACACAAAGATAGGAGCGAGTCAGTGAGCAGAAGCTCTCTGTTCTGATAAAGCAGAACAGCCAAGAATGCTCAGAAAGCGATCTTGGAACTCAATCCAGAAGTGTCAGCACCAAAAACAAAACTTTTTCCAAAAGACTAGTTTCCACTCAAACGAAAGAGAGAAAAGACATGAAACCACTTCCTTCACACTCCAGTAAGTACAGAGACTCTGTAGACACAGGCCTCCACAGCCAGAAAGGACCAAAAACTCCATAATCCTAAAAATTCAAAATCTGCCTAGGTATACACGGCTTCACAGTTGTGCAACCAGCGTGTATACGCGTCTGTTCTAAGGGAAACTCGCGTATACGCGGTTTCCTTCAGAAAAACTCGCGTTTATACGCGACTGTGTGCAAAAGAAGGCGTGTATGCAAAGGTAAATAATGAAAAAAACAAAAGAACAAGCCTAGAAAAGACACCAAGACTTCAGACTGACTGCAAGAAAATAAACTGGACTGCAAATGAAAGATAAAACTTTTGGAAACCTACCAAACAGCTGAAACAACCCAACAGGAGAATCACAAGAATGTGATCCCCAGTGGAGTCGCCAGTTCTGTTTCGGGGAATTAACACCCTAGAGGTTGGTTGGGATACAACCTCCACAGAGCAGGGGCATGCTACTTAACAGAGACTCACACAACCATGCACGTTCAGAAAAACTAAATAGAGCAGAATGAGAGAGTTACCCGTTGGTCCTACGTTTGAAGTAGATCCACGTGGGGTCCAAACCCCCAGCAACCGTCCTTCCTTCTTAACCTGAAATACAAGAAGAAACCAGCACAAAGGACAGGTTGTACAGCATATATCTACTCTAAATGTCAGTGAGATTCATATAAAACATTAAATAAATCATAATGAATGCTTGTATAACAAATATTCTCATACATTAAAAGCATACACTAACACGTTTATTTCGGGAACAGCATGATACTTCTGTATTATAAATAGCATGTACAAAAGTAACAAGTGGAGAGATCACCTGATCCTTCCAAGGCCTTCGCAGACCGTCGTCCGGATCCGTCCAGCCCTTGCCTCGCTAAGACTCTTTCCAAACTGGTGCATACGAGATAACATATAAAGGGATGTGTATCTCAAGGAAACAAGGGTTTCCTACAATGAACTGGGAAAGTGCAGGAGGCACGGGGAATCAGACTTGGATAGGGAATACCAACAGAGTATAATATCAATACTTTCTCTCTCTCCCTTAGGCCATACACATGAGGGCTTTTTATATTCCCTCCAAGTAGTTTCAGCAGTTGGAAACAGTTGGCCACGGGCTGGGGTGGTTGAACTACCTGAGTAACCATCAACCCAGCGCGAAATTAGGGATTTTTTATATATATTTTTTAATCATTTTAATGGAATACGCGGAAAAGTCTAGCTGTACTCGCGTATACACGCGGAAAAACACGGGCATAGTCGCGTATGGAGGATTTTCCACTGTTTTTAAGTGAATTTGTCCAAGTCTGTAGGAATGGGTGCCCAAAAAGCCATGTAGCAATCATAAATCATGTCAAGGTGAGAAATGATGCTATAACAACTACCACCATGATGACACTCTTTCCTTCAGACTTAGGTAAACCTGTGATAAAATCCATTGAAATCTCCTCCCAACGTTGACTTGGAATGGATAAAGGTTGTAGAAGTCTCGGGGTTTTAATTGTCTCAACTTTATTCTGCTGGCAAACCAAACATTCCGCCACAAACTTTTGAATATCAGATTTAAGGCCATCCCAAAAAAATTCTTTCTTCACCCTGTGGTAAGTTTTTAAAAATCCTGAGTGTCCTCCTAAAGGAGAAGTGTGCAATTCCAGAAGAATCTTTTGTTTTAGTTGGGAATTCTCACAAAGATATAAGCGATCTTTGTACCATAAGGAATCATTTTTCCAACTAAATGTATCAGATGTACTAGGATCTTGCTGCAACTTTTGAATGAGTGTCCATACATCTTGTCCTTCTTCCATTCATCTCTTGCTTCAGTTATCCAATCTGGTTGGATAATAGAAATGGCACAAAGCAATGCTTCCACCTCTTCATTCTTTCTTGAGAGTGCATCTTCAACAACATTAAGCTTTCCTTTTTTGTAGATTATTTCAAAGTCATAACCCAACATCTTTGTGACCCATTTTTGCTGCTCTTCTGAAGATAGTCTCTGTTCCAAAAAGTGTTTCAGACTATCATGATCAGTTTTTACCTTGAAGTGTCTTCCCATTAGGTAAGTTCTCCATTTCTTTAGTGCATGCAGTATTGCTAACATTTCCTTCTCATAAATAGGTTTCTGTAAATACTTTCCTTTGATTGGACGACTTTCAAAAGCAATGGGTCTTCCTTCATGCATTAAAACTGCACCAATTCCATTTCCTGAGGCATCACATTCCACAATAAAGGTTTTTGTGAAGTCTAGCGTAGCTAAGACCGGTGCTAGGCACATTGCCTCTTTAAGATGTTCAAAGGCCTTAGTTGCTTCAAAAGTCCATGAAAATGCATCTTTCTTCAATAATGTTGTTAGAGGTGCTGCTATTCTTCCATAATTCTTAACAAACTTACGATAATAGCCTGTTAACCCGAGAAATCCTCGCAACTGCTTTATTGTCTTAGGGACTTTCCATTCCTTAATAGCTTTAATTTTGTTAGGGTCTACTTTAACACCCTCGTGGGATATAATATGACCCAGATATTCCACCTCTTGTACTCCAAAGAAACATTTGGATGCTTTTGCATATAATTGTTTCTCCTGCAATAGTTTGAGCACCCTGTCAACATGTTCAACATGATCCTTCCAAGACATGCTATAGATTAGTATATCATCAAAAAATACTAGCACAAATTTTCTAAGGAAGGGTTTGAAAATGGAATTCATCAACCCTTGAAATGTAGAAGGTGCATTGGTAAGGCCAAAAGGCATGAACAAAAATTCATAATGACCCTCATGAGTTCAAAATTCTATTTTTGGAATATCTTCAGTCTTCATTCTAATTTGATGATATCCTGAACGAAGATCCAACTTGGTAAAATAAATTGCTCCATGTAATTCATCCAATAATTCATCAATCATAGGAATGGGAAATTTATCTTTAATGGTGAGCTTATTGAGCTCACTATAATCCAGACACATGCGCCATGATCCATCCTTCTTGTGTACCAATACTACAGGAGCAGAGAAAGAACTTTGACTAGGTTGAATTATACCCGCCTCTAACATTTCTGCAATCATACATTCAATTTCGCTCTTTTGGAAGTAAGGATATCTATAAGGCATAATGTTTGGAGGAACACTTCCTGGAATCAAATGAATAGCATGATCATGATCACGAATAGGTGGGAGTCCTTTGGGAGTTTCAAACACCTTGGAATGATTGTCCAAGACTTGTTGGAGATCTGCAGAAATAGATGATTTTGATGTTGGAACTTCTAGTGAGCATAATTGTGCAATTACACCTTGTTGTTCTTTCTTTAGAAGATTTGTCCTGACATTAGAGATTATTATCCTTCCTGGCTTCCCTGCAATACCCCGTAATTCGACTTCCTTTCCTTCTGAAAAAAATTTCAAGAAAAGTTCTTGAAAATTAAAAGCTACCGTCCCCAAAGATTGTAACCATTGTACTCCTAGTACAACATCAGCACCTCCCATAGGAATGGAAAGCATTGGACTAGTCAATACATAGTCCCCCATGGTTAGCTTGATATTATGGCATTTTCCCGAGCAATTTATAGTTCCTCCATTTGCAACCATCACTTGACATTCTGGTGCTGGGTATAGGAAACAATTTAATTCCTTGGCTACCTTACAATGAATAAAATTATGGGTGCTACCTGAATCAATAAACACTATTAACTTTTTCTTCTTGATATGTCCTTCTATCTTGAGAGTTTGAGGAGTGGTAATTCCTGCCAATGCATTACACGATATGGTCGGACTCATTTCTTCCTCTTCTAGGGCTGGTTCCTGGTGTATATCCTCTTCTTGTTCATTTTCATCTTCCTCTTCACAATCTATGTAAAATAATTTCTTCTCAGCACACTTATGACCTTTAGTGTATTTGCTATCACAACTGTAGCAAAGCCCTTTTGCTATTTTTTCTTCTAATTTTTGTGGTGTCAACCTTGTAGGTTGTGGAAATCTAGGCGTAGCAACACTTCCTTCTTTATAGAATTGAGTGGTAGGCTTCCTTGTCGCCATAATTTTACATTCAACTTTTCTTGCCAACCTGAATGCCTTCTCCAATGAATCAGGTTCCAAAACGCGAACTTCATGTTGGATGTTATCCTTTAAAGAGCCTATGAAGAGATCAATCCTGTGTTCCTCTGGAATATCAGTTACCCTTATATTCAATTTTTGGAAGTCCTCAATGTGTTGCCCCACTAAACCCTTTTGTTTGAGATTTATCAATTGGCTAAAGAAGGTGTTGCTCTTTGTATCCTCATAATGTGCTATCATTTCCTCGGTAAAAATTGACCAAGTGACAATTTTTTTACGGGAGCAAAGCCATTGATACCATACAAATGTATTTTGTTCTAAATGTAAAGTTGCAATGCGTACCTTTTGTGTGTTTTGCACGTTATGGAGATCAAAATATTGCTCCATCTGTAGTATCCATGTTACAGGATCCTTTCCATCAAACTTCCTCATATACATTTTTGGAATATGGTGGTTCTTCCTGCCAACATTAGATTTTATGAAGTCACAATTAACATTTATTTTGTTCTCATCATGAGTTTCCTCTACTATATTTTCACCATTAGGAAACATTTCTTGTATCAACTTTGTCAAACCTTCTATGTTTGCTTTTAGATCATTCTTCATGTTTTCCATTTTAGCTTCCATGTCATCCATCTTAGATTCCATGCCAGCTTCCATGCCATCTATCTTAGATTCTACGCCTTTCTTCAAACCATCCATATTATTCTTCACACCATCCATCTTTGCTTCCACGCCTTTCTTCAAAACTTCCATTTCATTTTTTGCTGCTCTTTGTGAGAGCGAAATTTGGTGCACTTGCTCTTGTAATTTTGATAGATCATGTTGCAATTCTTCATCTTCATGAGTCATAATAGAGCCTTATGAAGGCTTAATGGGTGTTGAATTATTTTTATGGGGCATTTTTTAGAAACCAATACTGATATCTATTCTACAATATGCCCTTGGAATCAATTCAAATTGATTTTTCAAACAAGAATTATGCAATTCGGAAAAAAAATACACACCTTTTTCTTGCTTTTGAGGAGCTCAATATTGAAATTGGATTATATCTGTGATTGTGGCTCTTCAATATCTAAAATTTAGCACTGAAGTAGCCCTATGAATTATCTTTTGAATGCCATAGGTCTAATCTGATTTAGGTTCTCCAAGACAAAGTTATGTCCAATCTCCCACAATGACCTAATTATGGACTAGTTCAGTAGAGTGAACTTGTATGACTTGCCACGTGTCACTGTTTCATCCTTCACCTCTGAAATTGATAGCCAAGAAACTACAGTCCATGTAATTGCGACCAATTTTTACGGCACTCCAATCCGATGCTCAGAGAGAGTTATTGAACTTTTCCCATGATCACCTCTTTGAGATGAAATTCGGGAGCCTACAAAAGCACTACCTTCCACAGATCACATCTCCAAAAATATTACAAACCAAGCTCTAAAATTTTGCAACGAGTTTCCTCAGGATTTTAGCTTCGCACCCTAAAAATTTCAGATTTTGAACCTTTGTAGAAAATTTTTTATAGGTGCAAATTCCACGATGACTTGTTTAGGAGCCTGAAAAAAGACCTAAATTCCACAGATCATATCTCCGAAAATACTACGAACCAAGCTCTGAAATTTTTAGATGATCTTCCTTAGGATTTCAGCTTCGTACCCTAAAAATTTTAGCTTCTGAAACTTCGTAGAAAAAAAGTTATAGCGAAAATTCCATGATGACCTGTTTGGAGCAGCGGAACCCTAGAATCCAAAGCTCTGATACCAAAGGTTGTGTAACCAACTCCAAAAATAGAAGAAAAGAGATATCAATTCCTTATAAATAAGCCACTTTGGGGAGTAAACCTCCAATACATTACATAAATGAACAATTCTTGGATGATACAATTTACAAAACATCCTTTCTATATATAGGAGTCCATGTGGCCATAATGTAATCCTAGCCGACCTAACAATAATAATTTAAGGGCACAATAACAACAAAATGGGGGTTACAAGGGTATAATAATAACAATAAGGGGGTTACACTAATAGAAATAAGGGACTATACTAGTAATATAGGGACCTAACAAAAACCAATGCCAATTTTGATGAATGAGGATCTTTGAGTATTAAGAAGGTTATCCAATTTCATGGTACTCTCTTAAAATTTAAAATGTTTGTCTTTTTCTGCTAGCTTACCTCTTAGAATGGTAACCTCAACCTCATTTTTTTATATTATTCTTCCTTTTCCATATATTCTTCCTCATTCCTTATTCAATCTATCTTCCTTATTTTACTTGTGTTCTTAAGTCAATAATCTCTTCCTTCAGTTGATTCTCTTGTACTTAAAATACTGGAAGTAGTTCCTCATTTCACTTGTTGGAAATTTTAAGATGTGATCCTATAGAAATGATCTCAGCTTAAAGAATTTCACAATAGTGTCTCCTTTATTTTAGTTTTTTTTTACTAATACATCATTTACTGACTCGTCACGACTCCAGTGTTCATATTCTTGTAATTTTTTCTCAAGATTGTTAACCTTTTTCAAAATAGAAGCAAGTTTTATTCTAAGATTAAGTACTTCCTCTAACCATTGTCTTCTTCTGAATCAATAACTCTAAATATTGCTTCATTATCACTCTTACACCATAATTTTCTTTAAAAACAAGATTACATCTCCGTTTACCTGATGAACAATCTTCCTTTACATGTTTTTCTTCTCTTTTCTGGATGACCTTCATATTATCCCATACTTCTTTTGTGGTTTCATAATGCATGATTTTATCTAATACTGAATCGGGTATGTTACAAAAGATTGAATTTAATACGTACTTATTATTCTAAATATATTGTCCTGACGGTGGAGTTTTAGTATAACCATTATAGACTAAATGCCAAACATCATATCCAATGGCCATTATCTAAAAATTCATTTCTTCTTTCTAATTTTGATAATTAACATCGTCAAGAATGAGCATATTTTTACTATCCATTGTTTCTAACTTTCCTTATTCTACTACTGATTTACCTTGATATATGAATGCAAATATTACCACAACATTGGATACATCATTTTCATTTCTTTCCTGAATTGACCTCTTCCTTTGTGCTTAATTCCCATTGTCCGAGATCCACTTTCTAGAAGTTAAGCTTATACTAGAGGGACCTGTTATGATACCAATCATTAGAAACACCTTGGGGGGGGGGGGGGGGGCTAAATAGTTCACTTAACTTATTATTTTAATTCACAATTATCATTAAACAATTAATTCATTTAGAAAATCACAATTATATATATAAATTATTCAATAAAAAAGGATAAAAATCAAGAATAAAAAATATAAACCATAAGGCACATCCATGCATAAAACATATATGGACATTGGTATTTTAGGTGGAAACCAAATGTGGGAGAAAACCATCACAGTTGTCATTCCATATTATTATTATAATGAAAAAATACTCATTACATCATTATCTTGTACTAGCTCAAAATATTTCTAGCACATAGGCTCCTACCTGTAGCAGGTTACAACCTCCAATTGTTCTCAACATCCACAGGAAGGGAGCTACAACCCCCTAATCGCATTTATCGATTCCTACTAGAAGGGAGCACCTATTGCTTCACTGAAGGCTACAACCCTCAACACCTTGTGTAACATGTTTCACATTGTTTCATGATAGATCCACCCATCAATACACCATCAAAACAACCTATAGTCCACCTTTCATAAATTTTCAAACTAGACCCACACCCTGCAATAAGCTCAAATAAATATGCCAAATGAATTGAAAATGAGTAAATAAAAACTGAAGCAAGCTAACCAAATAAATTTCTAAATCAATCAGACTAATATACCATATTTTAACCATTTAAGGCCAATACCAATACTTAATACTAATTTTCCAATTACTAAGTCACTGAATCAAAACTAGTGCCAATATGCCAAACATAAACCACTAAATATGAATATCAATATTCTTTTTTACTTCAAACCAAACATTATAAATGTGCCAACCAATGATGCCAACACCCAACCAATCAATTACAAGACCATTGAATACCAATTGAATCACTAAAGGAAATTGATCACTGAATATCAATACTAAATCACAAATGAATCTATTGCAATAAATATACCAATACCAATGTCCCAACCAGTATTTAAACGAATTCAATATGTCAACATTGCACATCACATCAATTGCAAGTTATTAAGAAATAATCCAAGCCTTACTCATCAATATGCCTTAGTAGTACATCAATAGACTAAGCCACATGTCAATGTCAAGAAGATTCAAGTCAAAATCTGTCAAGAATCATGTCAAATACTTGCTAGCCAATACTCTCAAATTCCAAGTTCATTAAACAAAGAAATTACCAAGGAAAATATTGTCTAACATCAACTCAATATCATTCAAATCACAATGAAAAGAACAAACAACAACATATAAAGTGTAATTGTCATAATTAGGCCAGACAAAATAAATATTTTGGCAATCATCATTGTTAATACTAAGAAAAATACCCAAAATATCATAGTAATGTCAAATTTCAAGCTAATCAATGGACATCACTAATTATAGAAAATCAATAAGCACTTATGATGCTGGATGAACATTAAAATTCATCGATAAATATCTAAAAAATCTTTGCAAAAATAAGTTACAAGAATTATTTTGGAAAACTCTCATCAAAGGACTACTAAAAAAAAATGACAACAATAATGCCAAATCATTCAAGTATTTGCACACTTATCAAACATCAAAACCTTCCAACCCTTCTAAAAATAACTCATGAATGAGAAAGAAAGCAACATATATGTCACTGTAGCATAAGGATAATTACATTAACCAGACTGCACTGTAAGAGGACTTCAGATATCATTGATTTGTTTACTACGTCAAACCTAAATATGTAATATCACATTAGAAAGAAAGATTTCATATACCCTGTAACTTCTACAAAATTTAATCATTCAAATAACATGTAATATCTATCACAATTCATTGAAGCATATATCCTTGTAATAATAACCTCTGAATTACAAGGATCATTTGTTCCTACGAATAATGTTAAGTCATCACATATAATAGTCTCAGATATTTGCATAAAGTTAAACAGAGGGAGTGATAGCAAATTAGATACTCCTACTCTCATCAAAGCATCAGATCACTCTTAACATATTTGGATAGGAAAAAACTAGTCACCACTCAAGCTACAAATCAATTTGTGTTACTAATCTACAACATTCATTTCTCTGTGAACAATCAAGGCATCATCTTCACAAATCAAGGAAATCTAAACAAGTAAAGATAGAGAAAATTCATCATAGAATTTTGTATATATTTGTGACATATTAAAATTTCAATAACACATTCATTAACTCATCAAACAAACATAATATCTCTAGGAGGAGAGACTTTTCATGCTCATGTGCCCTTTTGCACTCTTGATTAGAGAAAAACCCATGTGATTTTTTAGACAATGCACACTAAATGGATTTGAATGATCCTCCTTAAATAGGAATTCAATATCGAAATACCTCAAGTCATTACAAAATTATTTCCAATACGATAGGAAGGAATTAGTGATGGAATTTTGAACTATTCGGTGGATTACCTTGGGAAAAATCATGGTTTTTCCCTTAGTTTTTTTTTTGTGTGCTTACATATAGTAACAAACATATATCCTTCGGGAGGTGCATTCATGGAAGGGTTAATACAGGTTTAATGAAGGAAACTTGAGCTTAAATTCTTCCCATGCACTGGTAACATACTTTACCCTTATTTCAGTCTCAAAATTTAGTCAATTCAACTCCAAAATTTTTAGAATGTTCCTCTATGTATGGAACCATCTCCCAAGCCTGTAGAGTGATTACACAATCATATAAAGCTCATATAAAGGTTTTAATTCATCATACCATGCCTCTAGCCCTGAATAAATGATCAACATATCAATACCTCCACACTAGTATACATCCTCTCCTTAAATATCTATACAACCTCCTTCAAGCAACTTCAATCCTTGTCCAGACCTTGTGCAAGCTTGTGCATCTTATATTCAATCATGAAGACACTTCTGTAAAGAATAGAATGCTCACAATACCATTCAAATCATGAGGAAACATCCTCCATGCAAGAATTGCATCAATTTTGTTGATAAACAAGATACATATTGATCAGACATCTTCCTTCAACCATATTATCCTGCTTTGATCAAGTATATTATGCACATCAACATTAATCATAAAGATAGGGTAGACATCACAATAGGTTCCCCATTAAGGACAACACCAATGTAATAATACCATCACCTTAAAGCTCTCTATCTTAGCCCTTAGGCTCCTCAAGCTATCCGTCGAGTCAGGAGAGTTTTCCCCTTCCCCCTTGGCCAACTGATATCCCTTCTTCATTCATTCTTGCTTCTTCATATCCATGTTGTGACTAAACTAAACTATATTGCACCATTATTTTCCTCATTCACATATGATTGTTAGATATATTATAATAAAAATAAATAAATAAAAATCATGGCATGAATTTTATTTTCAATATTTGTCATAGTAAGTGCAGTTGTAACAAACAATCCATTGTAGCACACCAATACCAATAAATTATTGAGTCACTAGCACTAATATAGATTCCTGCATCGTCGAAAAAATATTTCTATCAATTAAAGTGTTAGATCATTAATAAAAATAAAAATATATCAATTTTTAGTTCCACGCTACATAACTAAATCACAGGATGTGCATATAAATAAATCATGCAATCAATTATTCATAGATTGAATTTCAATGTCTAAATATTTGTCTTATTAATTTTATAAAAATCAATGTGAGACTCCTTTGCATGAACATGTTATTACATGTTCTAGGGATATCACATCTAGTCTAAGTGATGAACCTGGATGTTATTATGGCACTTGTAAACACCCCACCTTATTGTCACTGAAGTGTCCACTTCCTAATCCAGATTCCCTGGTATAGTTAGGGAAATGTGATAACAAAATTTTGAGTTGATCCATATTTATAAAAATTTTAAATGGACAACATCATTGCAGTAACCTCATCGAGACGATTCCAATGATATAAATTTTGATCCAATCAGACTTACAGATCAAAATATATGGCTTTCTAAGATAGTCCATGTCAAACCCTATCACATCATCTAACCTCCACGTGGAAACCACAAAGCAGTCCACATGGTAGGTGATATGATTGCACTACCACTGTGGATAGGGGCTTGTGGCAGGTGATCCAAGCCTAAGGAAGTTAGTGGTCAACCCTACTTCTTTAGCTCATCGCTTAGAACTGGGGTCCAACCCCCGACCCCCGACATAGGGGTTCGATTGACCATGTATAGACATGACGTTTGATATGGGTCAGGACTAGCCTCAACCTAGTAGGCCATCTCAATCCTCGACTCAGAGGTCGACCCAATATGCCTCCTCAACACAAGAACTTGGTGATGGGGAAAACCCCTAACTTAGCCGACTTGTGAGTCATTTACTACTTAACATATGTATTTCATGATATTTTCTCCACTGTTGATTCATTGGTTAAGTATACACCTTCCAAACAATAGGCATCTTCCCTTGGTTTATTGTGTAGGTTTATGTGAGTATGGGGCTCACGAATGGTGCGTGTGGTGTATATGAATTAACGTTGTGGTGTATTACTATTGCAAAAATGTATTTCTGAGTGACAAAAGTGCTGATATGCAACATAACCTACCCATAAGTTATACCATTTTTTGTGAAGTTTATATTTGCCACATGACAAGCTCACTCATTTATAATAAGGTGTAGAGTGCACCATGAATGTAGGCTACTCATTTCCCACATGAAGTTCCAACAACATACATTTGTATGTATGTTCAAGAGTCCTAGCATGCATATACAACATCATCAAAAGGGTATTTTGGCCCTGCAAAAAAACACGATGATACAACCATTGTAAAGAATTAAGTGCGTGGGTTGTGCATGCGCGCGCACACACACACACACACAGATGTAAGATGACCGCAGGTCCTTTCACATGAGATTTATCCAAATTGACATCCATAAGATTAATTTCTCGCTATTAAGCCTATCATTTAGGTGTATCTTCTTATTCAATAATAATCAATATATCCAAACACACACACACACACACACACACACACACACACACACACACACACACACATGGATGGAATCATTACTCACTTTACATTAGGACTATTAAATAATGAAGCCTCGTAGTTAAAATTTCATTCATGATCCACCTTCACCAAGATATAATTTGTTAGGGTCAGAAACGAATATTCCATTACTACTATAACACTAAGAACTTATCGAGCCAAATACTTGTTAATGAGGAAGTAAATATAAAATTACATATAGCACAAGTGAAAAACCATGCCTAGTCCAAGAACAAAAAATAAAATCATCAAAGCATTTGAGTCAATCTCATCAACATCATAGAGAAGTAGGAATTTATCCCTACTTGAACAATAATTTATAGCGGTGCAGGTCCTAGGGCCTAGGTATATTTTATTGGAAATCTTGGAATGACATCCATGTCAAGTAGACATGCTAATGGGCCCAAAGAGGAAGAAATAATAAATATCACTACACAAAAACATGAGCTATGCTAGTAAGATCTTCCAACAAAATCAAGAAGTGTTCCATTAAAATTAAAGGATTCCCATGTTGGTTACTATTAACAAGTTATCAACACTCACGCATTATTTGAAGTATAATCTTGGTTGAGCACCATAAATAAAACCAACTCCTCAATCAAGAACTCATCACTTTGTTCTAACACCTTTTAAATAATAAAGCTTATAAAAAACATACTAGTTAGCTTATATAAACAATAAAGCTTAAACCAAACCTCATGCCGCGATATCATCAACTTAGGTCAAAATGTAAACATATGGTCATTATTATTGAAAATACATGTTGTGAAACCACCTCCAAAAATAGAAGAAAAGAGATATCAACGCCTTAGAAATAAGCCACTTCAAGGGGGAAACCTCCAATACATTACATAAATGAACAATTCTTGGATGATGCAAATGACAAAACCTCCTTTCTATAGATAGGAGTCCATGGGGCCACAATGTAATCCTAGCCAACCTAAAAATAATAATTTAAGGGCACAATAATAACAATATGGGGGTTACAGGGGTACAATAATAACAAAAAGGGAGGCTACACTAACATAATAAGGGACTACACTATTAATATAGGGACTTAACATGCCCCTCTCCTTCAAACAAGTGTTGTCCTCAACACTTGATTATTTCTTGATGCTTCTGTATAAAATTCTCATCCTCCCATGTGGAATCTTCTACATGAAGGTTCTTCCACTTGCTAAGATACTCTAAAATTGATCGTACTTGTCGAGTTATTGTTTCTGTGACTGCTTTAGAACATCTTTCGATTATGTTGATCTTCCTATTGTTTCATTAGATTTTGCACCAAATTTAGGTTATCCTTTTAGAGTTGGAGAACTTGTTGTTGATGCTCGATGTGATATTCCACTAATTTATTATCCATATTAGCTATTATTTGATCCTTCAAACCATCCAAATTAGTTTCCATGCCTTTCTTCAAAACTTCCATGTCATTTTTTGTTGCTCTTTGCGAGAGCAAAATTTGTTGCACTTGATCTTGTAATTTTGATATGTTATGTTGCCATTCTTCGTCTTCATGAGTCATAGTAGAGCCTTCTAAAGGCTTTATAGGTGTTGAATTATTTTTAGGGGCCATTTGAGAATCCAATACTGATATCTATTCTATAATATGCCCTTGGAATCAATTCAACTTGATTCTTCAAACAAGATTTATGCAATTTGGAAAAAAAATACACACCTTTTACTTGCTTTTGAGGAGCTCGATATTGAAATTAACTTATATATATACATGCAGATCCTCAATATCTGAAATTCGGCCCTGTAGTATTCCTATGAAGATTCTTTCAATTTCCATAGGTTTGACTTGATTTGGATTCTTCAAGACAAAGTTATGTCCAATCTCCCACAATGACCTAATTATGGACTAGTTTAGTAGAGCTAACTTTTATGACTTGGAATGTGTCACTGTTTGCTCCTTTAGCTCTGAAATTTATAGATAGGAAACTAAAGTCCATGTACTTCCGGTCACTTTTTACAGAATTCCAATCCGATGCTTAGAGAGAGAGTTATGAAGCTTTTCCCACAATCACCTCCTTGAGATGAAATTCAAGAGCCTGAAAAAGACCTAACTTCCACAGATCATATCTCCAAAAATATTTGAACCAAGCTCTAAAATTTTGCGACGATGTTCCTTAGGATTTTGGCTTTGCACTCTAAACATTTTATCTTCTGAAACTTTATAGAATAAAATTTATAGCGCAAATTCCATGATGACCTGTTTAGGTTAAATTCAGGAGCCTGCAAAAAGACCTAACTTCCACAGATCATATCTCCAAAAATATTGTGAACCAAGCTCTGAAATTTTGCGACGATGTTCCTTAGGATTTTGGCTTCGCACTCTAAAAATTTCAGCTTCTGAACCTTCGTATAAAAATTTTTATAGCAAAAATTCCACAATGACCTGTTTGGAGTAGCGAAACCCTACAATCCAAAGCTTTGATACCAAATGTTGTGAAACCAACTCCAAAAATAGAAGAAAATAGATATCAATGCCTTAGAAATAAGCCAATTCAAGGGGGAAACCTCCAATAAATTACATAAATGAACAATTCTTGGATGATGCAAATGACAAAACCTCCTTTCTATATATAGGAGTTCATGGGGCCACAATGTAATCCTGGTGGGGCCATAATGTAATCATAGCCGACCTAAAAATAATAATGTAAGGGCACAATAATAACAATATGGGGGTTACAGGGGTACAATAATAACAATAAGGGATGAAACACTAACATAATAAGGGACTACACTATTAATATAGGGAATTAACAACACATGAGAAACACTTACCATCAAAACTATTGGGAAACCGAGTTTGGGACTACAACTCTCCACCCAACTATAGACAAGCTACAACCATTTATCACTTCATTAGAGAAATTTTGAGGTAAAAAATGGGACTCAAAACAAAAATGTACAACCAAAATAAAATTTATAAGAACCAATAGGATTCAAGATGATGATGTCAACCATGGGGGACGATTCACTAGTTTTGGAGTAAAAAAGTGAAAAGAGTAAAAAAAACTATTTTTTCAACTTATCTCCTTATGGTTTTACTCAAATTTCGAGCGGGATAACTCATTAGATGTAGAATTTAATTCCTCATCCAAGGAGTTCCTATGTACCATAAATTTGATAGAACCTGCTACACAACAGATGAGAAATACATTAAAAACGTGATTGCAATCACATTTTTTCATGTATTTCCCATTTTTCGT
Source organism: Pinus albicaulis (assembly GCA_034641835.2). Classification (NCBI taxonomy): domain Eukaryota; kingdom Viridiplantae; phylum Streptophyta; class Pinopsida; order Pinales; family Pinaceae; genus Pinus; species Pinus albicaulis. The sequence continues at coordinate 787,230,808 of CM076569.1, forward strand.
GTATCATGGTCCATCAAAAGTATGCAACATGGGTAATCTGTAATATTCCTAATTAGCCCAAACTAATAGGAATATTCAATTTTGTTTTTTTTTTTCATGCTTATGAATAAAATTGTAAAGGAGGACCAATAATGACTCCTAAACATCAAAATAAGTCAATGCTCAATGTGAAACAAGCTAAATCTGAGCTACTTTCATAAACACACTTAAGTGTGAACGAGGCTGGAAAAATTGAATGGGTCAGTAAGAAAAAATCAACAGTGCTGTCTAGGTGCAATGTATCTCCAAAAGGCACAACACAGTCCATATTGGAAGCCACTTATGTGAATGAGGCTAATTCATCAAGATGGTTTAGGGTTTGGCAAGGCTCCCACATTATAAAAGAAGGATGAGGACACCAAGAGAGGGGTTGATCATTTGATATTTGCTGAAGGTATTGTATGTTTAGAAAAATCTCATTCTCTAGCTGTTTAGCTAAGAATAGTGCTGTTTAGCACTTGGGTGTTCTTGGTTGGGAATCCCACCTCCTTTCTTGAGTAGCTCTTGGAGGAGACTTGTTCTATCTTGTCCACTATCAAGCTTGGGACAAGCTTCATATTCCAACCCAAATTCAGAGCTTGTTGAGGGTTTGATTTTTTTTGTAAGCTGTAGTAGTGGAAGCTAGATCTATTCAGATCTAGGAAAATCTAGTGCCTCTTCTCAGTGAGTGTGTCTTTTAACCTCTTGGAAGAGTGTATTGGATCATCAGGGTTTCATTTTTAGATCAAGGCATTAGGCCTAATCACTACTGAAGCTAACAATGCAGTTTTCCCTTCCATACTGCATTATCTGTAAGAGGAAAGTTGCATGGTGTTTTGACTGCTATTTGGAGGAGAGATCTCCGGTGATAGGATTCTCCCTTTCATTGTGGTGATCCATGGATTGGCCAACCAATCCATGTTTTTTTAAGATCTGATTTACTTCTGTATTTATTTACTGCAGAATTTTTGAATATTGCTGCAGACTTGTAATTCTAGATCTCAGATCAACTCCTGTACCTTCATTTTTTGATCGAAACCCCAAGGGGAAATTGTAGAGGAACTCATCTAGTGTAAATATCTGATATAGATCCAAATTTTTGTACATAGATATGTTATAGATCTGAAATGTAGTATTTAGCTGCTTCAACCTATAAAATAGCATTTTCAAGCTTTGCAGTCTCATCTTGTTGTTGCAACACCTCAATATTGAGGGTTTCTTCATGTGATTCTTCTGCTTACCTATTGTAACTTGTATAAACCATGCTATAGATATTATTTACTTAATTCCATACTATATTGCATCCATCACCTTTAGAAAATCACGCTGGATGTGCTTCAGTAATTTCTGCATACCACAAGTCATGGGGATTGGGCCTTTTTAAGCCATACCGGGACGGGGAGATCTATTTAACATAGCTAGAGTGCTTTTTTTTATGAAAATTTATATGGGAGTCCCTTATAACATATTATAAGGTATCCAACCATCATTTTCCTTTGTTTTATGCATATCTCTTAAAATAACCTTTTTAGGGCTTAAAACACTATTTTTCCCCAAATTTCAGATCTTAAAATGAAAAAGAGGTTGCTGTTGTGACATTAAATGATGCTAATGTGTTTCTTGACACATTTCATGAGTGAATTGAGTGTTGCTGCTCCAAATTTTTATATATATATTGCTACAATCCCATTATTGGGCATTTTCTAGCCATTGTAGGTGTGAGAGACTTGTTTATCTGACCTAGTTTGCTTGGTTTCTGATTTCCTCTTGGATTTGGATCTTAGATTATTGGATATAATATATCCAAGGGCTAATCTTGTTTTTTGTAGCATACATTCCTGAAAAATGTGTTTTTCAGGCATGCCTTGTAAGAAATCCCAATTTGGGGATATTATAGTGGTATCAGAGCATCTTTCTTGGCACAGCCTACGCTTTTATTGCAGATCCAATATGTCTCCAGAAGAGGAGGGACCTCTCACTATCAGGGAGGAAAGGTACCAAATAATAAGACAAAAGAAATATTACATAGAGGATAAAGAGAAGAAGGGTGAAACCTCTTTACTTGGAAGGATTGGAATGGAAGAGTTTTCTAACACACTCTCTCAAGCCATGCATGAATTGAAGGAAGAAATCAGGGGAATGAGGAGGGGAAGACATGAAAATCCCTCAAGGAGTTCTTCTCATGAGGAAAGCCCCATTACTTCTTATGTTGTGTGTGAGCATTCAACCACACAATCTGATCTACAATGCTATAACATGTCTACTTTCTTGTTGAGAGAAAGTGGAAAAGGAGGAATGACGGAAGAGGAGGTCTCCCTGCTTCTTTTCCAAACCTTGGAAGGTATTAGAGAATATCTCAAGGAGATGGAAGGGGAGGAGTGTAGAAGATTTCTTGAATGGTTTGAAACAAGCCCTAGCTATTCACATGATGGGTTTGGGCATTCAACCACACATGCAGATCCACAGCATAGTCTATTGCCCACATTGACTGCAATAAGGATGGAGGAAGAAGATGCACCAAGGGAGGAGACCTTGAGTGACCATCATTAGGAGTATGAATCTCAACCACGGAGATTCAGAGAGCACTTAGACTTCCAAGGGTTTTGAAAACTCAAGGAGGCAAGATACAGTAGCCAAAAAAGAAGTAAGAGAGGTAGAATCTTCCTATCTCATTTTGATGGATCAGAAGGGTTCACAGAAAAAGCTTGGGGTAGAAGATCTATATGCCTATTTTCAGATACACCAAGTTTCAGAGGAGGAAGCCATCAGAGTAGCAGCACTGCACCTCAAGGGTATGGCCCATGATTGGTGGTTTAATGATTCTAATTCATTTTTTCATGCAAACGTAGAAACTTATGTTGATTTCACTAAAGGATTGATGAAGAGATTTGATAAAGAACATTGTGAACCATCATTTGTTAAGACAAAAGACTCAAACACTTTGCATGAGTTGGAGAGACGTATTGAACCAACTCCACTCCATAATTTTAAAGGGGATAAAAACATGCAGGATAGCTTGCCAAGGGCAAAATCCATATTTCTTGAAGAGCCCTCTTCTATTTTTGAAGACATGGAGTCCTTTTATTCAAGGGATGACCGAGATCAAGGGTATCTCATTGAGGATGATGCATTCTCACACATGGAAGAAGAGGAGAAGGATCAACATCAAGGGATGATGAGCATTCACCCTTATATATTTCAGAATAATTCTACACAATGGAAGGAGACTGCAATGTGCAGAGAAGAGAGGGACAAATCAGCCCACTCATACATGCAGTCCACTTCAGACTTTGATGTCTCACTACATGGAGGCATTCCACCTGGGAGGCTACCAAATCTAGAATTGGTGAGAGACATCTTGCCTCTTGGCTCACCATTCTTGGATTCCAGGGAGGTGAGGAGTTTGGAGGATGACTTTGGCATGAGGGATGTCAAAGTAGCAGGCAACAACATGGGGAGAGCTTCATATGCTAGATCACCAGCACTGTCTCTTAGGAGGATTGATCCCTATTGGAGGTCTCAAATTTTGATAGAGTACTCCAAGGATCTTGGTGCATGCATGATTTTCTATGACTCAAATGGAGGTGATAGATACATGGTCGATGATATGGTCATATATTCCTATGACAGAATCTTCTTGGCTAGATCTTCTAGTCTCAAGGAGAAGCTGCTACATGCAGCACATGAGGACTTCTCTTCTATGCACTTTGATGCATATTTCCATTTGATGGAGGAGTTAACTTTGGAGGGCAGCCAACATGACATATTTCAGCATATGGAGAGATGCATAGCCCGGATGGTAATGGAGAGGAGGTCACATCTACCTCCCTACTCATTGGAGGTGAGGGAGAAATTCCAGTTGAGCCATTTTAGCTCAAGATCTCAAGTACCTGATGGACGAGGTATAATTTCACATTTTGTATTGTACTTCTTTTCCTTGTTTGAGCAGCATGATGTATCAAGAAGAGTTGTTCCTTATTGCATATTATATAATAATGTACTTGCAACTTTTTGTAGCATTGAGATTGGCTATCTCATTGGTGGTTTGTGGGGGAAGCCACATGATTCCTGGTGTGCACCATTGACACCATATTGTAACTTCATGTTTCCATCTTATGAGAAGACTATGGCAGCAAACAAGTGGCTAGTGAAGCACTTTTTATTTCTTCTTTTAAGGTAGGCAAAAGAGGCACCGCGCTAGTTCCATGAGTGGAACTATGATTCACTCTCCGGTTTTCATGTGACAACTTGTTTTCAATTTTTTTTGCTTCCATATATTGCTGGTGTTTCTATGTTCATGGGAAGCTTTGCTTGGAGAGTGGGATATGTGATGGAGATGCCCATTGGGAGCATGTTTCTCCCTACTATTCATGTTGTATGTTTCAGGAGGAGCAATGGGAAAATCATGATTGCCACATCTCAACTATTTTCTTCATATGGAGTGGGCCATTTGGAGAGCTTGAGTGCTTGGAGGAGGCACTTCATGGCTGAAATATGTGATGGGGAAGCTTGGGCCATACTTGGAGGCCATATTTTTTCAGCCCAAAGACATAAACAACCCCACACTTATCATAAATGGAGAGAGAAAGTACTTGGATGGGAAAATCTAAACTCTCCATTCAGCCCCAACACATTGCATAGATCCGGGGTTGAAGTTTTCTTTGATGAGCTACCTAAATGGCTCATTTCATTTGGATGATTTCATGGGTGAGGGAGTCACTCATTGGGAACAAGACTTCCCATGTTTTCATCACTCCTACCTTGAGGAGGCCATTGAGCAGCAAGGAGATCACCACTTGTACCTTCCATTTCTTCATGATGTACACTTTGTTATCTTACACTTGGAAGGAATCATTGGAGGAAAGATTCATTGCCTATAATTTTCAGCCATGGTGGGATCCATTGATGAGGCCATAAGAAGGGGGAGGAAGAAATTTTACTCTACCTTGCAGTTGCTTGAGGACAAGAAACATTTTGAAGGGGGAGGACTGTAATATTCCTAATTAGCCCAAGCTAATAGGAATATTCAATTTTGCTTTTTTTTTCATGTTTATGAATAAAATTGTAAAGGAGGACCAATAATGACTCCTAAACATCAAAATAAATCAGTGCTCAATGTGAAACAAGCTAAATATAAGCTATTTTCATAAACACGCTCAAGTGTGAATGAGGCTGGAACAACAGGACCAAATCAAAAACGCTGTCTAGGTGCAATGTATCTCCAAAAGGCACAACACAGTCCATATTGGAAGCCACTCTTGTGAATGAGGCTAATTCATCCAGATGGTTTAGGGTTTGGCAAGGCTCCCACATTATAAAATAAGGATGAGAACACCAAGAGAGGGGTTGATCATTTAATATTTCTGAAGGTATTGTCTATTTAGATAAACCTCATTCTCTAGCTGTTTAGCTGAGAATAGTGTTGTTTAGCACTTGGGTGTTCCTCGTTGGGAATCCCACCTCCTTTCTTGAGTAGCTCTTGGAGGAGACTTGTTCTATCTTGTCCACTATCAGGCTTGGGCCAAGCTTCATCTTCCAATCACAATTTAGATCCTGTTGAGGGTTTGATTTTTTTTTTAAGCTGCAGCAGTGGAAGCTAGATCTATTCAGATCTAGGAAAATCTAGTGCCTCTTCTTAGTGAGTGTGTCTTTTAACCTCCTGGAAGAGTGTATTGGATCATCAGGGATGAATTTTCAAATCAAGGCAGCAGGCCAAATCAATACTGAAGCTAACAGTGCAGTTTTCCCTTCCATATTGCCCTATCTACAAGAGGAAAGTTGCACGGTGTTTTGATTGCTATTTGGAGGAGAGATCTCTGGTGATAGGATTCTCCCTTTCACTGTGGTGATCCATGGATTGGCAAACCAATCCATGTTTTTTTCAGATCTGATTTAATTTTATATTTATTTACTGCAAAATTTCTAAACATTTCTGCAGACTTGTAATTCTAGATCTCAGATCTACTCCTGTACCTTCATGTTTTGATCAAAACCCCAAGGGGAAATTGTAGAGGAACTCATCTAGTGTACATATCTGATATAGATCCATATTTTTGTACAAAGATCTATTATAGATCTGAAATGTAATATTCATCTGCTTCAGCCTATAAAATAATGCTGTCAAGCTTTGTAGTCTCATCTTGTTGTTGCAGCACCTCAATCTTGAGGGTTTCTTCATGTGATTCTTCTGTTTACCTATTGTAAATTGTATAAACCATGATATAGATATGATTTAATGAATTCCATAACATATTTCATCCATCACCTTCAGAAAATCACATTTCTTGTGCTTTAGTAATTTCTGCATACCACAAGTCATGGGGATTGGGCGTTTTTAAGCCATACTGGGACGAGGAGATCTGTTTAACATAGCTAGAGTGCTTTATTTTTGATGAAATTTGATATGGGATTCCCTTATAACATATTGTAAGGGATCCAACAGTCATTTTCCTATTTTTTTATGTAGATCTCTTAAAATAACCTTTTTAGGGCTTAAAATACTGTTTTTCCCCAACTTTCGGATCTTAAAATGAAGAAGAGGTTTTTTGATATGACATTAAATGACGATAATGTGTTTCTTGACAAATTTTATGAGTGAATAGAGTGCTTCTGCTCCAGAATTGTGTTTATATATTGCTGCAGTCCCATTATTGGGCATTTTCCAGCCATTCTAAGTGTGAGAGACTTGTTTATCTCACCTAGTTTGCTTTGGTTTCTGATTTAATCTTGGATTTGGATCTTATATTATTAGATATAAGATATCCAAGGGTTAATATTGTTTTCTGTAACATACATTCCTGAAAAATGTGTTTTTCAGGCATGCCTTGCTAGCAATCCCAATTTGGGGATATTACATACTCGTTGGATGAGGAATTAAATTATGCATCCAACAAGTGCTATTTCTCAAAATTTGAGTAAAAATATACATATATAAGTTGAAAAAGTATTATTTTCTTTTTCCCTCTAAAATTTGATGATGTAATCTAACATTATTTTATTATTTCCACTATTACTTTTTAATATTCCTTACGAAGCCAATTTTTGACCTCAAAATTTCTCTAATGGAAGCTTCTACCCTAATATATATTATAGAGACTGAGGGGTCTTTTTCTCAAGGATTAAACTAATTGTTCATCAAAATAGTGACTCTATAGGTTCTCCTAGCACCACCACCCACCAACTGATTTGTAGTCAACAAAGCATAAGAGTCTAGAGACCTGTTGTATCCACCCTTTAGATTGTACCACTATGGATCCACCCCACCTAGGGACTACATAACCCATAATGGAAACAAACATATAACAAGGAAGCCTCTAGAAATCCTCCAGAAATTTCTAGGAGTAATTATTCCACCCCAGCCGTTAGGCACTTAGAGAAAACCCATCTCCTCTCTTTGGCCCATGGAATATTGAGAGGAAATTAAATCCTCACTTGGAAGTGATTTCGTCCTGAATTATTTCCAACTCAGAACTCAGATCAATGGTAGTTTTCATTCTTACTAATTCAATTTTCTTTCTTTTTCTATAGTTTCTTGTGCCCTCCCTTTTCTTTTCTAGAAATGCTCTACCTTTTTTCCTTTACGTTCTCTTCCACTCCCCCTAAATAGTTTGAATTATATCCCCTTGTCTTTGTTGCATTATCAATCAACTATCCTTTGATATTTTTCCTTGTTGTTTGAATTATCTCCTCCAGACAGTGACTTCTACTAGTGAAATCTTGTCAGCCAATCCAAAATGTGCCACCTTCCTACATGTTCCCAAGGTTGTTAAATGTTGTTTAGTTAATTGCAGTGGGTGGCCAACACATCTTCCCAACTGGAAATATCCCCATTATCCATTTAAATTTTTCTTGTCCTTATTTTCTTGTCCATTACTATAAAGGCACAACTTGATAAGAAAATAAAATTTTTCCCTTTTGTATAACCATTAGCTAATATGTACCAACTCCAATTTCTGTTGCTTAAGGAAACCTTAAAATTATCCCTAGGAACCTCCCCAGTCTATGGAATCCATGTCCCATTACTGAACCCTTTCGTTTCTCAAAATATTTACATTACATACATGAGTGTAAAGTAATTGGGGTTGTCACACTAACACTATCTAATAACAAAATCAGATCTCGTGTAGAAAATATTTCCATTAATCTAGCTATATCTTACACTTTGCTTTGTTATTTTATTTTTCTCCTTTGAATTAAAATGAGGTAGTAATTTTCCTAAAGGAAAATAATTTTCCACATCAACAAACCAGAATTTTTTAATTGATATAGAAAATAAATCTTTTGAATCTATAAAATCATAAAAAACTAGAACAATCTCACCAAGGTTGTTTAGGAAAGGATATAAAGTCTGTTACCTGATTGTCCCTTCTAGAATGATTAATAATAGTGATATATAATTCCAACAATAGTAAAAACTATATGTAATACTAACATTAGTAATAGTTTTATTCATCAAATATTTTATAGCGAAGACATCGATTTCTTTAAAGACTTCATAACCTGTCACATGATGTCAGAATTTGTTTATTCCATGCACAACTACTGACTTTTCTTTTTCACTAATAATATAATTAAGTTAAAAAAAGGGTTAAGTTTTTACTGATAGAGTAAATAACATAGATCTTAATACATTATTTTTTACATAAATTATGCCCCTATTGTAGTATTAGATGCATTCATAGAGGTGTGAAATGGTAAGGACCAATTAGGTCCTCTTAAGACTGGTGCGTAGATAAATTTTCTTTGATAGCAAAACTAGTCTGCCAATTGGAATTCCAATAACATTATACACCTTTGGAAAGTATTTTAAACATAGGAAGGGCTATTTTAATCAATTTTTAAAAGAATATATGGTATTACCATGCACAACCTAGAAAAATCTATACTTCTTGTTGAGTTGATGGACTACGAAAATTAACAATATTTTCAATGTTAGTTGGATCTATAGTCATTCCTACAATACAAACATGAAATATTTTTCATAACTGAGGGAAAAAATAGTTTATATACATATATTTAAAACATTTTCAAGATTTATTAAGGATTCATCTAAATAAATTTCAAGACATTCATGAATTAGATTAACAAAGATAGTCATAATTTATTTTCGGAATGTGGGTGGTGCATTACATATGCAAATGGTAGTACCCTATAAGTATATATTCCCCAATAACAAGTGAAAGTGGTTTTTTATTGGTTCTCTACAACTATATTTATTTGATTATAACCACTAAATCCATATAGAACATTTTTTTCTTTCTTTCTTTTCTAGATAAGATATCTAGGATTTGATCTATGAATTGAAATGGAAAGTGATCCTTGAGGGTGGATTTATTCAATTATCTGTAATCCACAAAGGCTCACTATTTTCCACTTTTATTATGCACTACAACTTAGGGAGAAACCCATTGACTATCAGAGATAGGATATATGGAATATACCATTAGTGGTTTTTGAAGTTAATATTTTTCTTTCTCTTTCAACAATTAATCTTTTACTATCGCTGAGGTTGCCTTATAGGTCTAGCATTTTATTCTAGATAGAAATGATGAATGCATATACTAGGGTGAATACCTTACATATCTTTGTAATCCAAATAAAATTCTTTGGAATACTTCTTTATCACTTGAATTAATTGATCTTCTGTAGATGCTTTGAGTGTGGAATTGATTTTTACATTTTTTCCTGGATTAAGTTAAAAAAAATTATATTTTGAATTTTCCATTGAATTTTTAGGAAAATTTGCTTGAAATGAAGATTGTAAAGAATTCACTATGAAATTTTCTTGAATTTTTTTATTGAAAATATTATTTGTTGTAGCATATTAATTTTTTCTTAATTGTTCTTCAATATCATGATTAGAAATTAAGTAATCTGATAGATTTTAATTTGATGCATCCCCAAAAGAAATATCTTGATGAATAGTAAATACTGGTTGAATCTATCTTCATTTGAATCTGTTCCTTAAAGCCATGAAAATATTTCTAATTCATTCAAATTTTTAGGAGGGGGTAAAATTTTATTTTCTTACTTTCATTCCCTTTAGATATCATCAATTTTCTTGATCTACAATTAATGAATGCATTGGATGTAGTCATCCATGGTCTTGTGAGGATGATATGATGCCCACCCAAATTTGTTTTAGGATGTAGAACTAAAAATTATATTGGATATTCCAAAAAACACAATAATATTATTAAATCTTATATTGCACATTACAACTTAATCCTTGATCTGTCAACTAACTCAGTGATTGTAGGTGTTTGTCAAATATTGTGTAGATTTAATATTTTCATTGTATACATTTCCATTGCGTCGATTCTTTCAAATAAATAAATTAAAGTATTTGTAATCAACAAATTGTCAATTATAATTGTAACTAGAGGAATTGCTACATCCACATACATTTCAGTTTCAATTGACTTTGATATTAGGCTAGCTAAATGACCAATGACATGTATTGTAGTTGGATCTTTCTTTGTTTTTTAGATTTGAAACAAGATTTTTTAATTGTTTTAGCATATATTGGAATATATTTGATAACTTAAAATAAATGAATTTTAACAAATAAAATTTTCAATTTATCTAAGAAATCATACTCAATAGAAACCATAGGTTTTTATACTACTAACATCTCTAGAAAGAGAGGCACTTTAGTAGTTAAAGATTGATTATGATGAGATTATATAATTTTAGATGTTTCTATGATTATTGGTATGCCAAATTTACTTGGAATTTTATCGATATATTCTTGAAATTTTATACAAGATATTGCTTTTTCAATAACTTTCATGACTTTAAGCAAGTATTATCAAGAGAAAAATTTTCATATGTGGTAGGTGTTTCTTCTGAATTATATATAGGTGTATCCACTTTAACATTAGGATTTTCCTTTTTTTGGGTTAGTTATTGAGTAGGTATAGGTTTAGGCTTATTAGAAGGTAGCTAGAGCTACTGTGCTTGGGTTATCTGTGGTATTGAAAGTTGTTTTTGAAAATTTTGGGATGGTTGAAATTGTTGAAATGATGGTTTTTTTTGGAATGGTGGTTGGAAATATGGTGGGTAAGATTGTTGTAGAGGTTATTAGTAGGAACGCTAGTATGGTTTTTGATAAGGTTACTAGTATGGGGGTTGGTTTAAATAATCTTGTAATAACAAACCTTGTTGATAATCTTGGTTTGGAGGTTGTTGAGGAAAACAAGGCTGCCATGGCATATGAGCAATATATGTATTATTAACAAGATTTTGATAGTATGGAAATTGTGGATTTGGATTTGAAGACATGCATGTAGGTCAATGTTACCAAGGTCTTCTTGGAGGTGCAACATAATAAAGTGATTCTTTTGCTTCACCTTCTTTTATGTTTGTTTCCTTCAATTCCACAATTTTTGGAAAATTATTTGTTGAGTGTTTTTTGCAAAAATTCTGCAAACATCAGTACTATTGAAAGGATAGTCACATAAGGAATGTTTATTTCTGCATTTTTAAGAAAAAAATATAGAGACACTACACTTTGTTCTTCTTGTCTCTTTCCAAATTTTTTTGTATCAATATGAGAACCAAGAGTACTTAAAAGATATGTGTTAAATATTTCTACTAAATTTCCAAGTTTAGCTCTAGCGATTCCTCTTGAAGCCTGAATCTCTTTTTCCTTTCCTAGAGTTTTCTCTTCCTCTGGAGTATTTTCAACACAACTCAATGATTTTATATTAAGGTTATTAGAAAATATCCCCTTCCCCCATACGATTTAGGGAACCTATATATTCATTTAATATTCCTTTTAAGAAGAGTGTTCATATAAAATCATGTCTTAGATCACTTTGCTTTGATTTTTGCAACTTATATGTAAATATTTCTAAGTAATCTTCCAATTTTTCATGTTCTTGTTGCCTCATTTCAAAAATATCTTCTTTACTAGTATGATATTGACAATACGGTTGGTATTTTCTCCAAAAAAAAATAATCTCATATGATCCTAATATAATATTGTTAACTCTCCTAATCCCACACACCATTTTAATGAAATTAACTTCAAAGTAGTAGGGAATAAATGAAGTTTTGAGAATCATTTATATGTTCATATGTCTAGCACAAAACATCAAATTAAAACGATAAAACATTAGGATATTTATTGAAAAAACCATAGAAGCTTGGAAGAATTGAAGGAGGAATTTTTTTTCATTTTTAACTCAATTCCCAAAAATGTTGGTGCATCTAAAATAATAAAACTGAAAGTAATTTCATCTTCTGTATCTTCTCTTTCAACTCTAGGTATTCTTCCTCCTATAGCTGATCCTACACCTTCGTCATGTTCTACTTTTTCTTTTCTTTCTGCTTCAATTCTTTCGCATTCTTCCCTTATTTTTATTTATGCTTCACGCTATTCTCGTTTATGTTCTCACATTTCTTTTTCTTCTTTTTCATTTTTCTGTCACTCTCTATTTTCCATTTTTCCTTAAAAATACCTGAAAAATATTTAGTACAAACAAAATCTCCTCCTACTAGTTCAATAGTTAATTTAAGTTGTTGAGGATCTTTAAAAACTAGTTGAAGGATTGGTTCACTACTTTTAAGTTTGTCCTCTTTTTTAATTCTTATTTCTTCAAGTACTAGTTGAGGAATTTAATTCCTTGATCGTTTTAGGAAAGGGGTGCCTTGTGGGACTTGTTTTGGCATGCTAATTAAACTTATATTTCCACAAGTGTCAAAATTTTTACTTCATATAATTTTTGTTCAACTTGTTCAATAGTTATTTTTCCAAAAATTTGTATAACTTGTTCTATCTATTTTTGAGTTATTGATGTCCTGAATACCATTGAGGATTGGTCAGTAGTAGGGGGATGTTTCCTAACATACCTACTTTCTCATCCCTATGTATACACATATATAAAAATAATTAAGTCTAAATCAATTAAGAAAATGTAAACATGATTTGGGCTTGTATCAAAGGTAAAGTTTTAAGAAAAATCTAGATCTAATTATTCAAAATGCACTTCCCCAAGAGATTGAGCCAAAAATTCCAGGTTGATTACATATTTAAAGTAGAACATAATATTCATATCAATTTGTTGTTCGTAAACTTGGAAGTGCGCTATAATATATAATGAGTTAGATTAGATGTCACTTATAGGTTGAATTAATTTAAAAAGTCAAAAATAAACGCTAAGTCAAGGAAGCATTAAAAAAATTTTATTCTAATCACTCATGCTTGAAATTTAAATTAAACACACCCACTTGATTTATGAACACTTCGGACTAGGCATATACTCAGACTTCTTTCACAGTTCAAATTTCTCTACACCATCATGTTCAAAGTATTACGTTTACACTAAATTTCTTGGAAATAAAGATGGTTCAAGGGGTTTTTAATAAAAGGGAATGATTAATGCAATAGGGGCTTCCTTACAACTAAAGGCAAGCAAACACTTTGGTAGAATTTTAGTCAATCCAATAGATTTAACACAATACTAGTAAAGAGGCTGAGAATGCACTACAACCTTTATCATTTGTGAGAGTGAAAATGGGTGTTCACTCATAGAATTCTACTCATCCTTTTAAAAAATATGTTCAACTACCATTAATATAATTTAAGAAAAGTAGTAGATGAAAAACAAGGAACTATGGTGTTTTTTAGCTCAAGGCTAAGTTGAAAAGTTATCAAGAAAGTTATAGCCTTCTTCACCAAGAAAGATAGTGAATGGAATTCTCGGCTCCTTGATCAACTTTGGAAATTATATTGTTCCTTAAAAAAAAAATTACTTTATGATAAATATGACTCATAAACATACTTAAATCTACAACAATCTATATAAATGATGCAAAGTGAAATGAAAGTGGTTGCTATGATATACTAATGTAATATAGCGATATATGGTGATATGTTCTTTATGATGTCTAGTGAGCTCAAATTAAGAATTAGATGATATAAATAAATTAAAAAAACATTGAAAAAATTAAAAATAGCTGACATAACCATGGTATTAGCATAAAATAATTCTTATGAACAAAGGATTTAAAACTAGTTTGTAAACATATCCACACAATGACTAGGAAACTAGTTTTATGAACAACTTTGCCTCTAAATATACAAATTGTAATTTGGTCATATGAACAAAATAAATATGATAACAAACAAAATAAAAAATTGAATATATACCAATTTAATGAGCAACATGAAAGAGTGTACTATATTGAGTGGTGGGGCCTCTTCCACAACTCAACAAGCACACTTAATTTGGATCAATGATTGAAAACTCAAATGCACTACATGAAATGATTAAAATGACTAAAAAAATGTCTAGAAAAGAATTTTAAGATCTCAATTCGAAATAGAAAGTCTTGAAAATAATAAAATATCTTGGAAAGTAAAGTTTGTTTGCCTTTATAGGAAAAAACTGAACAAAATTCCCCAAAATCCTATTCTTTATTAATTGCATCCTATTTTAGAGATGAAATGTAATCCAATGGAACTTTATAGGTGTTCAAATGATGGATTAAATCTCTAAAAATAATATATGGGTGACTTTAGCAACATTAGTAAAAAATGGCTAATTAGTTACTAGAAAAACGACTATTTTTCGGTCGGTGATCCATAGTAGTTAATTTACAGTATCTTATAATGCGACCAAATTTTAGTCATTTTTAGCTTAGTAATTAATTGGTTGTCTCAATTTTGTTGTCTAGTAGTATATTTGGTCATTGATTTAGTCATTGTTTTGGTCATTAGTCACTATCTCGCCAAATGACCCGTATAAAAAAAGAAAATAAAACATCACCATAGAATACATTTTGTACCTATTGTGTTATCAATGTACAATTTTTTTTGATAAAATGTTATCTTCAACTAAAGTAATAAATGAAAATAGAAGCACACATTTCTATCCCATTATTTTGAATCCCGTGCTTATGGTACATTGCAATTTTGATTTTATCCAATACAATCAAACACAATAGAGCTAACAATTTCTACTAAGAATGTCTCATGCTCCACATTTTAGTTGTATAGTTTCCTCTAGTTATCTTTAAGAAGCGGTGACAATTCAACAATAAAAATCGTTAGTAGAAATCTAATGGGTGGAGAAAAGTATTGCTCACATAATATTACAACAAGAAACTAAAAAAAAATAAGACAAGAATTTGTAAATTCGATACTAACCGAAAATATAGCTTCAATATAACAAT
Organism: Pinus albicaulis; assembly: GCA_034641835.2. Classification (NCBI taxonomy): domain Eukaryota; kingdom Viridiplantae; phylum Streptophyta; class Pinopsida; order Pinales; family Pinaceae; genus Pinus; species Pinus albicaulis. The sequence goes on from CM076569.1 coordinate 787,246,006, forward strand.
CTTAAACTGTCAGTGTACTATTCCAAGGGAAAGTGAATCCAATTCCCAAAAGCCAACAAATTATATCCAGAGAAAAACTAAACATGTTGGATCCACATTCAAAGGTAAAGTAACTGGGGACTAGCTATATCAGATACCTTTTAGAGTCTACGAGTAGCTACTAACACCATTAAAAATAATTTTAAAATAGATATGCCACATATGACCTCAAATGTGGCAACAAATTTGATATACGTACTACCTGTATACATTTCAAAATGCATTGCAATGGTATACAAGTATCAAAATAAACTGCACATAATTATATATTCACTATTGAATTTTATTCCAAAACAAATTTAAAATAACTGCTATAACTTACCCTAAAAAACATGCTGAAATTTCCATTAATTGTCATGAATATCCTTGGCTATGAGTTTTTGGGAAGGTGGTTGTCGAGTGAAATCCTAGCCAAAATAAACAAAACTTAATAGGAAACAAATATGAAAAATACCGTTACCTTTTTCTCCTTCAAAGGATGTAGTATTCTCTTAAAAAGGGTCTAATAGTATAGGCACTTATCTATTAAATCAAAAATAGAACAACAACTATGGGAAAATAAGAACCACATGTTGGGCTGCTAGTTTGTCATTATTATTATCACTTTTTAACACCTATGTCATCCATTTATACCATTCTTTATCATGTCATTTATCATGGTTTATCATATAGTTCCATTTTATAATTATTTATGCTCTTATGGATAAATATTATTTCTTCTCCTTTATTTTTAATAAATTGATGATTATTATGCATGATTTTACCAATGATGGTTTATTAATAAATTTGTTGTAACATCACTCACCATTTTAGCCTCCAAGATATTTTCTAGATTGCAGATTTGATCTCCAGCTCATCATTAAATATTCCAACTCAGAAATTCACTGGAATAACAAGTGACAATTTTTCATTCGACGTTTTGGACAAATGGAGAAGAATATGGAAATTCCAAAACATGGGTTTTGTCCAAAACGGACCGAATTAATTTTACAATGAGCAGTTTTCCAAAATTTGGTTTGTATTAAGAGAAACAGAAGGTTCTATGAAGATGATTTTCTCAGATTCGTTGTTGCAGCCATTTTCCAAATTATCTCAGTTGCAATACCAAATTCGACCTATTCCTATTGAATGTTGATGGAAAGATATTTAGGATATGATCTTGCTGATCAATTTGTTGTGAACAATCCAATTTTGTTATGGGAATCATTTTGTAATCATCTCTGTTGTAACTTCTCTCTGCTCTCTGTGTATTTAAATGAAAAACAGAGATCAAAGAATGGGATTATTATGGGATTATTAGATTAGAGATAGATAGGATAGGATAGGAGGAGAGGGGATAATGGAGAGATTTAGCTTTTCACAGGGGACCTAAATTGTAATTTCAATATACAAAATGTTATTCTGAAGGAGATCATATTGTAATGACAAGTGAATTTGATGATTAAGATATAACTTGCATTGTTGTTCATCCAGATATTCTAAAGTAGCTCGACAGTATTTGCTGGTGGCTAGGGCCCGATCTCTGGCAGATCTTACTCCTATTTCTTGTTTGATACTTTTCCATTTCCCATTGAATTAATTATCAGTTAAGACATTGATTACCATTGATTACGATAAGAGTATGATTAGGATAGATCCAACTGAAAGAGCTTGGTTATTACTACTGTGCTCTCGGTTGGTGTTATTCTTAATTGAATTGCTTGCTAAAGATTGGATTATAGTTTTTCTCAAGATTAAGTGTTGATGCTTAGACATATTATTTCCTTTAAAAGTTGTAGCTTGAGATTTATGATTGCATTCGTTTACTCTTGTATTGAATTTAATAGATTATCTTAAATCATTACTCTCTAGGGTTATAGCTTGCACATATTGTGTACACTCTTGAAAGAAAAAGACTTACCCAGGTTGATAATTAATGTGAGGCAATTAGGAGTTTTAAAAGACACCTTTTAGCACCCAACATTTTGACGCCGTTGTCGGGGAGAGTGTTTCCATTTCATAGAGAGTGATATTTGTTGCTGGGAAAGAATTGGGTATTAAAAACGGAAGGTAAGAACCTATATAATTAGCAAGTAAAATGCTTGCTCCTCTGCCCGCTTTTCAGCACAATTGCGTAGAAATTTAAGTAGGAAATTTAGAGGTAGAATTTTTGAAAAAAATCTTGTAATCTCACTCGAGTGGTGATGTAAGCACCACCCATTTCACTAACCAAGTGACAGAAAAATTTGAAGGAGGATCCTCAAATAAACACATGAATACCATCTTCTATTATGGTAAGAAATGACTCACATTGCAACTTTTGAATTCCCTATCAAAGATATAGGAGGAGTGACACAAATGCACATAATTACTCCATCGTCTCTACCAAATTTTCATGTTTTGACAAATGAAGATCCAGATACTTTTTTATTTGAGTTTGAAATACTTTGTTGAGGATATGATTATTGTACTAATGATCGAAGATTCAAAGTGTTTCCTCTTACTCTAAAAGGAGCAGCTCTCCGATGGTTCATGAACCTTGGTGGGAATTGCATCCAAACATGGGAGGACATGAAGAACGTATTCTTGAAGAAGTACCAAGACTATTGCAAGGTCGATGAATATATTTTCAATATGATATAAGGGGAAGAAAGCTTGGAGGACCATGTGGAGCGATTTCGATACAACCTTCAAAAATCAAAGCATAAGTATTTGGAAAAAGAGATCTTAAAAACACTCCTACTCAAAGAAATCAAAGATGAATTTTTATAAATCTTAAATCTGATAGGAAAAGGCGATGTTTTTTAGTTATCATATGATGATATTTGTGAATTATGCATAAGGTATTCAAGAGGAATCTGCAAGGCTGGTAAGAATTCTAGAGAAGCTTCTTATTTCTTTTCCAAATCTACTACAATAAGAGGAGACATAAGAGCTGAAATCAATGTTTTATTTGAAAATTTTAAATATGATTTTATTAGCTCTCTAAATTCACAATTGGATGTTTTACAGGTTCAGAAAAATCAAGAAATTGAAGAAGTGTTTTTCCCTCATTTCCAAAAGGAGCATCCCATAGATACTCACTCTTCCTTATCTAGGATGGATGTAGCATATCAAAGAGATGGGGAAGTTGCAACAATGTCAAAACCATGGAAATCGTGGCCTACATGTATGGTTCAAAACACTTCCCCTCCATTTTATTACTTGTATAATCCATTATGGAATACTCATGTGTTAGGGCAGCAATGTCAATCTCGATATAACCTCCACCAATCTTGTCTACAAGTTTGGCATGGTTCATCTTATGATTGCATGACTACTCTCCCTCATCTTGTAGCACAAACGCATCCTCCATATTCTCCACCACCTTTTCCACAACATCTTTCTTGCCTATCAAAATCATCCATTCAACCCAACCAACTACATCATCAAAATGCTCCATTCCCTACACAATTTCCTGCTCAACTCATTCTACACCCTCACCATCATAAACCAGTACAACATGCTTACAGTGTTGAACTGAAAAATTTACCCACCCTTTCCACCCATTCTATCTCACATGCACCATTGGAGAAAAATTATACTGAGATTAAGAATATATCAAATCCAAAAATTGTAGAGGTTATGAAAGAAAATGAGGTTTCTTCTAGCCTGCATCAACAAGCCATTTTAAACACTCAAGAACTTCATGATATGACGGATATGGGAAATCAAGAAAGTAAGGGATACACTGAAGATTGGTTTCACTCCATTTGTTTGCAGCATCACTCCATAATTCAACAATTTTTGGCACCATCTTTTCAAGGGAAGTTGGCTTCTCATACCCTGTTGTTTATTAACATGCATTTTTCAAATTTGGGTATGTACATACTGGAGGCCTTATTTAGAAAATGGCTCCACTAGAAGTACTCTTATACGTAAGCATATTCAATTTTCAAATAAGAGTAGGTTAGTGGAAATAAATAAGGACATAAATAAATACATTTTTTTTATTATGCAAAAATAATTTTTTTTGTTGCAACACGCTGTGGAAATCAACATCGGTGATAAATATTTTAATTTTTTTGTGTATGTAGATCTATTATATTGAAAATAATATTTATACAAACACTCATATTCATCTTATCACCAATATGGAAAAATTGCTTGAATATCATATTTCTTTAGCTTGCGGGCATGATGAAATTTTTGAAACCAGAGTCGGGATAGTCATGTATTGAGGGACCAAAAGTGAATAATTTAAAAACATATTTATATCATAAGCGGCCCTTGATGTCTAATTTACAACCCAATTTTAATAACTCCATTTGGATTTAAAACGAAAAATTTATAACCAAAACATTGACAGGGCGTCTAGTAGACAACTCAGGAACAGAGTTGGGACAATGAGTTTTTGGAGGTCTAAATGACTATATTTTTAAAACCTATTTATATATTATATTTATATATGAATCTAGTTTACAAGGAGATTTTAATCACTTGATTTTGATATCGTATGAGAAAGATATGATCCAAATACTGACTGTCTATCCTAAATCAACACTCTTAAGGAGTTTGTTTTTCCAGTTGTTCATTAAAGTATTTGACCCATCAATTATTTTTGTCTTCAAAACCTGTTCTTATTGGAGATAAATAAATCAACCTACTTTCATTTCCACTTTGAATCAGCTTAATCCATCATCAAACGAAAAATGTATGCTTAAGATATCCATTGTTGGTCTGAGATGGGTAATCGAAAATGACTCCGTTATGCAGGTTGTTATAAGTAAACTTGACGTATAATATCATTGAATTTAAAGAAAAACCTATTTATATTAGTAATGCATCTTTGAAGTAGGTCTCATTTGGCTTTTGAATCACTCAAATTGGACGAAAAACAAAGAAGTTATGATTAAAACACTGCAGGTTAGTATGATTGGCCACTGCTCTCCTGCAGGTAATAAATTAATTTTACTTTGTCCGTGGATTTGTTTTACAGAGTAACTACTTGTTAGCTTTTTTGAATAGTTCTTGGATTAAGCCTGATCACCTCTCTTTCTCCATGATTTAATGTTTTATTGCAAGTAGACACTCGTTTTTTTGCAGGTCTTAGGAGAATAAAGAAGGTCAATTTATGGACGAGCGATTCTTGAAAGAAATTTTAATGAAACAAGGACATTTCATCGAATTCATTACCTAACAAATTCATAACAAAAAAAATGAAAAATTGATTCCCATTCAAAGATTCATGTCACTGCTGCCAAAACATTTTTCCAAGAGATCATTTTTTTTTCTATTGACAGATTGATATTCCCTTAGGAAATCACATCATAGTTGTTGTAACTTAATTTATTTATTTCTATCCTATTTTTAAATAAAGTGTTGTTTATTTTCTAAATTCTCTTATGTTTTTGTGTTTCAGGTGTTCCTTCCTTCAAATTATAGTTTCCACTCCATTGGCGATTGAACTATGAGGACCCCACCATGCAAGTTTCAATTGTAGAAGGCAATTCTTCGGCAGCACCAATTTTGTAAACAGTTACTTTTTCTTTAGATCTGTACATACAATCATTTTTTCTCTGTTTTTTCTATTGTTCTTCTTTCTGTATCATCGCTCTTCTATTGTTTAGAGCAGGAGGGATGATTGTTTTTTTCTCGCTCTGTGTTTTCTCTTTCTATTCCATATAGGGAAAAACACCTTTTCATGTGATTTTTCCTTGCTGTTCCATATAGGGAAGAGCTGCTGTTCCATATAGGGAACAACACTTTTTGAGAGTTTTTGTTGTTCCCTCTTGGGAACAACATTTTTCTGAGTTTTTTCTATTCCCCCTCTGGAACAACACTTTTTACATTTTTCTATTCCCCTTTGGGAACAACACTTTTCTGCGTTTTTGATGTTTCCTCTTGGGAACAACACTTTTTTGAGTTTTTGCTGTTCCCTCTCTGGAACAACACTTTTTGCATTTTTGTTGTTCCCTTTTGGGAACAATTTTTTTTTGTGTTTTTGTTGTTCCCTCTTGGGAACAACACTTTTTTGAGTTTTTGTTGTTCCCTCTTTGGAACAACACTTTTTGCATTTTTGCTATTCCCTTTTGGGAACAACACTTTTTTGCATTTTTGCTGTTCCCTCTTGGGAACAACACTTTTTTGAGTTTTTGTTGTTCCCTCTCTAGAACAACACTTTTTTCATTTTTTTTGTTCCCTTTTAGGAACAACACTTTTCTGCATTTTTTCTGTTCCCTTTTGGGAACAACACTTTTCTACGTTTTTTCTGTTCCCTCTTCGGAACAACACTTTTTTGAGTTTTTGTTGTTCCCTCTCTGGAACAATTTTTTTTGCATTTTTGCTGTTCCCTTTTAGGAACAACACTTTTCTATGTTTTTGCTATTCCCTTTTGAAACAACAATTTTGTGTGTTTACTGTTCCAACTTTGGAACAACACTTTTTGTTGTTTACTGTTCAAACTTTTGAACAACACCTTTTTCTCTTAGCATGCCTTGCTGTTGCCAGTTTTGAACCGATGCTGTTTGATCTTTGAAACAACATTTTTTCTTCTTCTAAGTTTTGTGTTTTGTGAATAGCACTTCCTTCCTCTTGTGGGATTATTCCTAGCTCATCTAAGCCCCATTTTTCTCATTCCCTTTCATGACATGAAATAAAATACTTCTATGAGGACAAGAATTATGGATTCTATTGAAGCAGGTGAATATCATTAAAATTATGATCTTTAACAGGACAACTTTTGGATGAGAGATTTTTTTAAAGAAAAGGGACAGTTATTTACATACTACTTTTTTGCATCGTTTTCTGTTGTACATGATACCTATTGATCATATTAATACCATGTTGGTTCCACCCTTCCTGGTTATAATCTTCTATTTCTATAGTAAATGAGATTATGGGTATATTTTTTTCTATTGATATGTTGAAATTCTTCCACCATCCCTACACTTAAGGAGTACTGAGCCTCCCTCTTTTTATCATAAAACTGTGTAATCACAACAAAATTTTATTTGCAGATGGAGGATAGGGGGTCTCATTATGAGCCAGCCTACCATGTTCATAAGGCTGTAACGAAGTGACATTTCTATTTTTGCCACCATACCAGGGTTATGATCCACTGGATAGCCAAAATATCCTTGGAACAGGGGGTCTCATCATGAGCCGGCCTGATCACTTTTGCTACATCCCAGTGAATGGCAGTGTGGTTATTTGGCTACCATGCCAGCACACTGATCTCTTCTGTAGAACAACACTGGAACTCTCCATTTATAAATTGAGGATCCTGGCTCATACGGGTTAAAAAGCAACCCTGCCGAGGCTATGTACGCTTGCTGGCAGCAGAAGCTCTGCTTATGGTATCGAAGTTATATCTTATCGTCAATTATTTCTATAATACCCTTTTCTTATTCTTTTTTTATCGGAGAAGTTATTTCCTTAAATTTTCCTTGTTTTGAACCTTTACACATGAGAAATTATTTTCCGATCAATCGCATCATTTTCGGCTAGAATACTGTCAGAAAATAATCTTTTTGGCATATTGCTGTCCTTTTATTTTTCACATAAATTATCATCAATCCAAAGCATTCTATCTCTTATTCATAAATATCTTTACACACTCCGCTCTCATTATAACCATACCTCTTGCCATCCCATCATTGATATGTGTACTCTACTTCATTTACTACCGTATTGATCATTCCCCTACCTTGCCGTCAGCACAACACCTTTAATATGCTTTATGGTCATGGAATCCCTTTTCCAATTGGAGGGGGGAATGTATGCATTATGGGATAACATGCGATATAATTATTGAACTCTGCCATAACTTGACGATTTGACAAAATATTAGTACTGCATTTATACAAAAGTTTTTCTGATTAAAATTTTTGCATGCATCTTATCTATTGCTATTCAAAACTAAAATTGTGGATTCAAGAAATTTGCATGGAAAATAGTGACTTGTTACAGGAGAACAACAAGTATGGGGGGAATTCTATTCGCAGCAAGGCCACACTATTGCCCCTAACAACAGAGGCTCGCACAACTCGTGAACGCGCAAAATTGTTCAAACATCATGTGCTTGCATGGCTTCCACATTTTGCATCACTTTCAGTATCCGCTCAGCCTACATCAGCTTCACCAAATTCTAGTCCATACATGTCATCCACATTTTTTTTCGGTGGTAAAACTTGAGGTAAAATAACATACTTTTCTGATTTATTATGAATTTAGGAGAATTTCATGAAAAATCCATTGAGCATTATTTATCATCATTGATTCCACATCTTTACCACTTCCCATTCTTCAAAGACAAAATCTTTCAGTTTGGGGGAGTGTTCCTTTCTTCTTCCATTTTGTTTTACACCAAGCATAGATTTCAATAGATTGTAGCAACCACCTCTATTCGTTTTCTAGCATTGCATGAGGGCATGCTAATTATTTCGTTTGGGGGAGGCATTGCTACACATGATGGATGTTTTCTACTTTATTTCTCATTTAAGGCATACAATTTAATTTTTATACAGTGCATAAATTGATTTGCATATATCTTTAAAACTATGAACTAAATTCTTGTGATTTCTGGATAACAAAGAGGTATCATTAAAATACACAAACCTAGATAATTTCACGCTAAATTAGTTCATAAAATTTCGAAAATCATGCACTATCACCTACAACCATTTTTTTTATATCTCATGATCCGTGCATCAAAACGATTTGATTTTTGGATCATAGAAGAATTAATATAGTAGAAATTTAGTTTTTGAGAAAATGGTTAATGAAGTTTGCTGTTACTTATATCATATTTTGCTGCAACATCATATACATATAGTTGAACTTCAAATGTAAAAAATGTTACTCCTTCATCAAGATTGCTAAAATTGAATATTCATTATTCAAGAAAGAATTCATTTGTTCCATCCATTTCATGAGTTGGGATGAACAATTTTTGTATTATTGCTTGGTTAATAAAGAGGCTTTGGGTTGCATGAGGACATGCAATATATTCAGTTTGGGGGTTTGTTGGGCCGCTAGTTTTCCATTATTATTATCACTTTTTAACACCTATTTCATCCATTTCTACCATTCTTTATAACGTCATTTATCATGGTTTATCATATAATTCCATTTTATAATTATTTATGCTCTTATGGATAAATATTATTTCTTCTCCTTTATTTTTAATAAATTGATGATTATTATTATGATTTTACCAATGATGGTTTATTAATAAATTTGTTGTAACATCACTCACCATTTTAGCCTTCGAGATATTTTCCAGATTGCAGATTTGATCTCCAGTTCATCATTAAATATTTCAACTCAGAAATTCGCTGGAATAAGAAGTGCCTTTTTGCATCAGAAGTTTTGGGCAAATGAAGAAGAAACTGGAAAATCCGAAACATGGGTTTTGTCCAGAATGGACCGAATTAATTTTACATAACAAATTTTCCCAGGTTCATTTTGTATTAAGAGAAATGGAAGGTTCTCTGAAGACGATTTTCTCAGATTCGTTGTTGTAGCCGTTTTCCAAATTATCTCAGTTGCAATACCAAATTCAACCTATTCCTGTTGAATGTTGATGGAAAGATATTTCAAATATGATCTTGCTGATCAATTTGTTGTGAACAATCCAATTTTGTTATGGGAATAATTTTGTAATCATCTCTGTTGTAACTTCTCTATGCTCTCTGAGTATTTAAATGAAAAACAGAGATCACAAAATGGGATTATTATGGGATTATTAGATTAGAGATAGATAGGATAGGATAGGAGGAGAGGGGATAATGGAGAGATTTAGCTTTTCACAGGGGACCTCAATTGTAATTTCAATATACAGAATGTTATTCTGAAGGAGATCATATTGTAATGACAAGTGAATTTGATGATTAATACATAACTTGCATTGTTGTTCATCCAGATATTATGAAGTAGCTCGACAGTATTCGCTAGTGGTTAGGGCCCAGTCTGTGGAAGATCTTACTGCTATTCTTTGCTTGATACTTTTCCATTTCCCATTGAATTAATTATCAGTTAAGACATTGATTCCCGTTGATTATGATAAGAGTATGATTATGATAGATCCAGCTGAAAGAGCTCGGTTATTACTACTGTGCTCTTGGTTGGTGTTATTCTCAATTAAATTGCTTGCTTAATATTGGATTATGGTTTTGCTCGAGATTAATTCTTGATGCTTAGACATATTATTTCCTTTAAAAGTTGCAGCTTGATATTTATGATTGCATCCGTTTACTCTTGTATTGAATTTAATAGATTATCTTAAATCATTACTCTCTATGTTTATAGCTTGCACATATTGTGTACACTCTTGAAACAAAAAGACTTACCTAGGTTGATAATTAATGTGAGGCAATTAGGAGTTTTAAAAGACACCTTTTAGCACCCAACACCGCACAAGTGGAGGACAAAATTTTTCTGCAGCGCGACATGGCACATAAAACCTATCATCGATGCTAGTGTTACTCGCTGTCAACATTTTTAAAAATGTGATTATTCAGATTCTTTCTTGGTGTGCCAAGGTCAGAACCAAGATAAAAATATTTTTTTCTCTTGTTGCACAGTATCATCAATTTTTAGTTCCCTTCACAAATGGAACTAGTACAAAATATTTTCTCACCAAAATTGGCAGTTATAGAATAGCACATATACTAAAACTGAAAATTTCTTACAACATTAAGAGGTTGCAAGGTCATTTGAGAATATACTTCATCTATTTCCACATCTGCCTAGCATTCAATAAGGTGTTTATTAAATTTTAAATCTTGTATTTATAGCGATATGAAATTGTTCACAACAAAAGCAAGGATGAAATGCAGAGAACCCACATGCATTGTAACATTGTGAAGTTGGAAAATTAATTGAGTTGGAAGAATTGGATAATTGGATATATGAGCATCAACCTCCTTGTTTGTTGAAGCAGATACCTAAAATTACATTGATTATGATCAATTTCGTTACGTAACATTAAAATTTCAAAATACTAGGGTTACATTTTATGATGAAAAGAAGATAAGAATTCATTATTTTCAGTCATTTGTATCCAAAAGAAGATTGTAAATTAAAAATTAGTGAGAAACCACCTCACCTTCTCATTGTGACCCTATGGAAAGTAAACAACCTTGCTCCCAAAAATAGGTAAGGACACAAGAAATCTGACACAGGCATGCCAAAGCTCTGAATTAAGGCATCTCCTTTCCCATGCTTGATTTGACATAAGAAAAAAAAAATTCAATTGGATATTGCTTTAGAACCTCTTGACATTCCAATATTAACTATGTAAAGTAATATGATATTATGAGTGTAAAATTTGTAGTATAAATCACATTAAATTGACAAATATTCGAGATGCCAATATTTTCCATAGAAATTTTTACATTAATTATTTTTCTAAGGTGTCACAGTTTGATATGATGAGTTAATTTAAAATTTTTCGTTATCTCAATATGCAATTCTAGAATAAAAAAAAATCATTGGAAAGCAAAATCATTCTAACTAGAGTAATGGACACATTAAAAAGGTAAGAAGCACCATTCTCACATTTAATCTCTTAGAAGAATTTAAGTGGAAAGTCATTACATACATATATTCTATTTAACATTACACGAGACTTCGTGGCCATATGGGACAAAGAAAAGCTTGCATCATGTGTGACAATTTAAAATACATTAATGTCAAAAATGGAAACAAACAAAGATAGAGGTGAAAAAGTGGTAACCAAATCTTGGTCTCGACCTACTCATTTGATTATTATACTGTTAACCAATTCATAATGATCTAAAAGTTATTCAAGAAATAGAAAGAAAGCTAATATATGAGGGAAATTAAAACCAATTATGAAATAAAATTTGTTTCCTTGGAACCAGTGTACTCTCCCTATTAAAATTTGATAAAACCACATATGATAACATATTCAGGTCATTTTGTCTAAACTCAATAAGATGTTAAAATACATTATACCTAGGAAGTATAGAAGAATGCTTCTTTGTGCATATATAGTTCAATGTTTTTCCCTCCCCCTACTGGTATGCTATGGTTCAGTCCATCAATAATTTCCCTAATAGATACAAAATCCCTAGATATGACAAAGTGAGAAATGTATTGCTAGACATGAAAAAAGTTGACGTCCAAAGCTCTCTAGGACAATTTACAGATGAGTGGCCAAATATTGGGATTTCCATTGTCTCTGACGACTCAACACTTGTTAAAATCCAGCATTTGATAAATTACATTTACTAGATTCACTCTAAGTTACAATTACTTAAGCTCACAAGGACTAGATTTGGTAGCCATTATCTCACCTTTAAGTTCTCGTTGAAGATAAGATGAGAATTTTCTAATATGATGGTGAGTGATTTAAAGGATAAATTGAGGATACATAATACAAAAAATAGAGATAGTGCTTCTGTAGTGCAATATATCATTTTTTATCCTAGTTTTTGGTCACAAATTAATATGCTTTGCGGTTCATCAAATCTAACATGACTCTATTTGTATATTGAGATCAATAAATGATATGGGGAATTTCATGAGAAAGAGGACACCATACTAGGACAAATTAAGGACATTGTCCCGATCTACTCATACGATTATTAGAGTGTCAACCGATTCATGAGAATCCATCTGCTGAAATGAACATTATTGTTTTGACAACTCTCTCGCAGATGGTGGCTATTAAGAAATAATTATAGATGGTCTAAAAATTTGGCCATGAACTAAAGCTACTGGATTTGCTACCATGTTTAATTTCATATAACTATCCAAACATGGCATATATAATTGTAAATTATTTCCAAGTCTTCCAATCAATGGTTGAAATGATTCAAAACTATTTGGAAATACCCTCTCAACTCCCATTGACATCTTTTTCAGATTTTCCAAAGTCGTTTTGAGGGCATTAAGTAGCTTTGAAAACTCAACTATCTGAGGAGGCCTTCTAGAAGGTCTTGGTAGATAATATGAAAATTTTATTTGAGAATTTTCTAGTTCCTAATTAGTACTTCTTGGGTGAGGCAAGTTGTATTTACAGGAATAAAATTATGGCTTCTACCAAGTCAATCTTAAACAAGTAAAGCATTTTGATAATTGATTCGACTAAAAGGTTGATTTGAGTGGGTCAGAGAGCCTTGTGTCTTAGTTTCCCATTCCATAGAAAAATTGAAGGAAGAAATTGTAGATGACGTCGCTGAATGGAAACTTAGCATTATTTTCCCTACAACGGCTACATTGTGTGAGATTTGAAGTTGATGAGTGGTGATCATGTTACCCTACATGTTGGCCTGTCTTTGGGCGACTACACGTGGAGTTGTTGATTGAGGAGTTGAAATATATTATAACTGAATTAAAGGATGAATTTCAGAGGCTGTGAAGTATGGAGGTTTATCCAAGTTTACAACATTCTCTTTTACACATGTTGGCAATGATCTAGAGGGAACTCTTAATGGCATTATTGAGGTATTCATTTGCAATACTTTTACTTCAGCTATGCTGGATTAGAATTTTTCATCAAAATAGGGTGGTGGTAACTAACATCCCTAGAGGATTGAGGTAGAGGAAAAGGCTAAACAAGGAAAAGGGTGATACTAATGATGAAGATCCCAATATAAGCAAATATAATTTTTTTTGTCAATTATGCTTGTCATTTAAATGTTCTTGCTCAACTATTCATAATGATTTGTTTCAAAATTTCAATAATTTTTTGGAATCATGGCTTGGAATCCCCAAAATATAATTTTTTCATTAAAATTTATTATTTTAGTAACTAAATCATTGATATCAAATTGGTCTGAGTCCGAGTCCAAGTCCAAGTGAACCCTCCACCAGTTCCATGCTAGACCCTGAGTTTTAAGAAATTGGTTAGAATATAAAAATTGTGATTGTCTATTCCTCTCGATTGAGTCTTATTTCCAAGGTGTAAGATTCTAACAGAGAAAAAAGAAATTTTATAGCACAATAAGGGACTAAACTAAAATGCCACAAAAGTTAGATATCTGCAAAAGAGGTAAGAATGTCACAATATTAATCTATAGTTGTTTCTAAATATTTGATTTTTTATTAGGAAATCATTGTTTTGGTGTTGGTATTATCATACTATATTATAACAAAAACCTAACCCAACAAAAAAAACCTTAGCTTTCTTCCTTCACATGTGTGAGGAGAGAGAGAGAAAGAAAATAGCCCAAACACTTGATCTTCGTCCTCCTTTGTTCTCTAGCTTCTTTCTTCTTCTTCTTCGCTCACTTGATGAGAGGATGAATTGTGTCCCTAGGAGGTCGAGTTAACTCCTATATATAGGATTCCAAGGTAGATGAAGTTCCTCAAATTAGGCTGACTTCTTTCCTGGCAGTCCGATTTGGTCTTGGAGGTTTTCTTGACACATCAAAATACAAAAATAATTATTTTTACAAGTTACAATGTGTCAGATGGGATCCTCAACTTATGAAAATGACTCTTTTGGCTTCTTGACCTAGTCATTCCAAAATGTTTAACCAGAATGGTACAACACTAGAACCGGTTGGACTAGATGGTTTTTCTAGTTCTGATAACACTTGTCACAATTGCTCCAATTTGCCATACATGTGGTGCAAATTTTCACTAATTTTAGTTATGTTGCTTTTTTATTTAAAATATATGGCTTTGGCTAGGTATTTTATAGATTTTTGGGTGAGGATTTGTGATCTCTTTGATAAGGAAGTTTCATCTTTCATTTTATGGTACTGTACCTACACGTATTTTCTTTGATTGTGTTTTCTATACATGTCTCGATGTCATTGATGTTGTTCAAAATAGTAAATGGCCTTCTTTATTTTTGAAAGAAAACTGTGTGATTTCTATCCTACTTTGAATTGAAATTAATTTTTTTATGTGCATTTTTCACTTTCGTGTAAAAGGGACTTGTTTCTTCCCTTTTCTTCAAGAAATACAACTAGCCTAAAATTACATGTATTTTAAGTCCTTACATCTTCCCATAAAGGTCACCCAATTACATATTCTATTTAAGTAGAAAAAACTAAAGAAAAAGAACTTCAATAATACCTACATATGATTCAAAATGGAATAAAAAAGGTGTGCATAGGATCTTAACCAGAATGAAAAAGAAAAGAAATTGAAGGCTTCCTCATAAGGTGACTGTGAAGGTGGCAGCTATGCCTCCTCTAACCTCTTCCAAAATCGTACAACCTTCTGTCAATTGTACATGTTCCATTGACAAGGCATCTTGCTCCACATTCATTTTGAATTAGCACTATGTTGACTTTGAATCATAATGCATTCTATGCAATTATGATTTGTTTAAAGAAGTATGGAATAGGAAGAGCTAGAGTGGAGGATATTATTTTTTTCCATAGGATGAAAATATTGGTATGCTTTCTAATTCCATCTAAGGGAGTCCTTCCTAGGTATCTGAAATAAGGGATTTGTAATATGAGCATATTTTTTTTTATAAAATTTTGGTAATATCCCATTAACTCTTGGAATTCTCGCAATTAGAGATGTTTTTGGGTTTGGGTCTACCTTTGTATAACCTTTTTATATTATATGGTCAATGTACTAAATCACTTCCTTTTCACCACAAATGAATTTGGATATTTTTGCATAAAAATGTTTTTATTTTAACATAGACAATACCTAATTTATGTGTTTGAGGTGGTCCTTCAATGTTTTACTATAGTGTAGATGTGTATATCATCAAAGATAACAAGCACAAAATTGTTAAGAATATTTCACCCAAGTTTTGGTCAAGGCGAAGGTTTCCCTCCACCTTCACTATTTGATGGTGAAGGTGGTGACTTGACCTTTCCAACATAGCTCAAGAAAGTAGGCAGTTACCTTCCAAGTGTGCTAATGCATGTCCGGAATTTTTCTTCTTTCCTATCGAAAAGTGTTTTCAAGGTACATAATTTTGGTGTAAAACTGTGAGATAAGCACCACCTAATGGGCCCATACGGGGTCCAAACCAGTTTGACATGAAATTGATAGGTTTTGGTGATAAATGTGTGAGAAAATGGGATTGGTATGTTTTCCTGGTATGTTATATGTTAGGTTGTAGTGAACAGTAAGATTTCCTCTCCCTCTAGCCTCTGAAGGTAACTAAGTAAGGCTGGCCTTTATTCCATTTTATTGATGAACTATAAAAAAATTATTGGATACTTGCTAGAAAAGTATAATGGGATTTTTTTTACCAAATGTGTGATCTTAAACTCCCATGTTGCCAAAAAATTTTCCACTTTGATCCATCAAGAGGAAGAGGAGGTGTAAAAAATTGTTTATACCCTTTGGATCAGTGCTCTGTGAACACATGAGTTGATATATAATTATCAAATAGAGATCCATCCTACATCCATTAATAAAAAATAGAAAATAATGAATGTAGGGAACATAACTAGGCACCTGAGGGTTCCCTTTCATTGAACTGTATTCCTTAAGAATATTCAATAATGGTTTCTTCTTATATTTCCATATATTTTGAGAATACACTACCATATGATATTCAAGGGAACACATTTTAAAATATCTCAGGGAACATTTGGAATTAAGCAAGACATTTTTCTACTTGTAGTAGAAATATTCAAGATCATGCTGTTGTTTATCAAGTTATGCCCCAACCCACTTTATGTGCTCTTGCTTCATACACTCTCTTTCTTTGGTTGTTAAATTCTTTGTCCAGTTAGGTTGGAATTCTGGAATCATTGTTTGATAGGATGCATACTCTTGCATCTTCCTCATCCGAGGAATTCTCAACTCTTAAAACTTGGAAATATTCCAAAGAAATTATATGAGATTCATAATCCTTTAATCAACATGTTTCATTGGTGAGAAAACAATAAAAAAATTTAGATAGCAATTTATTTTCATTTTGTTAGTAACTATTATATCTAGCCCATGGCATCAGATGGAAATCAACATTGTTAACCTTCCTTATAGCTTGAGGGATTCTCTGGTTCTATGGAGTATGGATGTTACAATGCATGAAAAGGGTTAACCCATACAATGGTTGTAGGTTGTACTTTTCTGTGGTGGAGAGTTAATAATGCAGGGAATAGTGCTGGAAAATGTTTTACCCAACAAAAAAACTAAAATACACTGGAAAAATAATTAAAATGGGTTCAAAATGTGGATGTAAATGCAACAATGTGTATGTATATGACCCAAAAACACAAGCCATATGATAAACCATGTTATGACCCAGCAACACAAGCCATATGAGAAACCACACTAAATATTAAAGGCTACACAGTGGAGACACAAGGAGTTAATCCAACAATCAACCAATTTCCTAAGGGGACCCACTACAATCGACTATGTTACCCCTCAAATTGTATCTTCAATTTGTGGCATCGAGTGGTTGTTTGATTCTCTTGTTTGAAAGAAAATTATAGCTGAGGGGTAGGATCTCCTCAACAAGTGATAATGATAATGAAATAGTGCAAACATTCATGGATTTTAATGGTCTATATTTGAGCTTGAAAAACATTATCAAACATATCTAATTTTTTGGAGGTTACAGGCTTGATATTTATATCGTGGACTGTGTTAAGAAGGATTCCAAAGAGAGAAGAAGATGTCATATCATATTCAAGCATTCTAAGTTGTGTGTATAAATATTAAATATGTTTGCAACACACTAAGGGTTTGGGTTCATTTTATCTATTTTAGCATTGACGTATGGGGATATACTGTGAATATTCTTCAGGCATACTAGTGCATTGCTTAAAATCTAGATGGTCTTCTGATTTCATGACTTTGTTCCACTTCCATTTTGGCAGCTTGTAGGGCATGTGTATTCTATCAAACTGAGGATGAAGGGTTGTAATCGCACTATTTATAAATAGTTAGCAGCTTGGACATAGACCATAAGCTAAGTGTTATTTGTGGAATGACCTAGACCATATCATTACGGTCAACTCAATTAGGAGATATTATGTAGGTTAAATACTAGTGAGAGTGTTCCCTTAGCATAATATTTCAATCCATTCTGTTTGAAGATTTCTTAAGGGCATATATCGTTGCCTTTGTGAGAAAGGAATGTCGCTTGATTATGTTGTGATATGTGACAAGAATTCAAAGCTTAGGGGACCAGAGAAAAGGGAAGATTCAAAATTTTCCGGAGATTTTGATACCATTCCTAATGGTATTTTTGTACTTATTAACCTACAGTCATTCGTTGTAGCCATAGGGTGACCAAAATAATGAGTTAAATTGAATGAATATGCAAATCCAGAACTGGAATTGTTGTGGTTAGGAATAAGTAGTTGAAGTGTTCTCAGTCTTTATTGTTAATTTGTGCTATGATTTTGATGTTTTAGGTGAGGAGGTCGACCCATTACATGTCTATGTCCTAATGCATCTTAACTAATTTGCAACAAAGACGATGTCTCAATGGAATTATCTTTGATATTTCAAGAAACAATACCTGATTGTAGAAGAGAAGATGGATAGTGCTCTTCAGAATCCTTCATTAAGAAAATGGGGAATAATTTGTTATCAAACTAATTCTAATTTTTCATTAAACTAATTCTAATTACCATTGTAATTTGAGAATCAATCTCTATGTGTGAAAGTTTGGATTTAATTTTCTCTCAAGGAAACAATCCCCATTTCTTTTAATTACGATATATAGCAATGAAATTACCCTCTAAAGTTGAAGTAGTGAAAGTTTCTCCACCTAATTTTCCAATGTCCTTTTCTGGAATCTCAAGAGTCAAGCATGTGTTGTTTTAAAAATTCCTTACAAAATAATAAATGGTAACCTCTAATTCAC
The DNA here is from genome assembly GCA_034641835.2 of Pinus albicaulis. Taxonomy (NCBI): domain Eukaryota; kingdom Viridiplantae; phylum Streptophyta; class Pinopsida; order Pinales; family Pinaceae; genus Pinus; species Pinus albicaulis. Next base: position 787,264,784 of record CM076569.1, read on the forward strand.
AAGATTCATAAGATTTCAAGTGAATTTTTAAGTTTGAGATTATGAATTGAGATCATGATCAAATGGTGGGGATGGGGCATGTGGGGCCACCAACCAAAATATGGCTACCCCAGAGCATGATTATATAGGTTGGGACCACATACAAAGGAAATAGTACCTCAAATACCTTGACATAATAGGAAGCCCTATTGTAGCAACTTATCCAAACAAGCAATTCATAACAGTAAGAGAATAGTACATTTGTTTTTGTAGATTGGCTACATGGAGTTTTGTGATTTTCCATTCAAGTAATTAGACACACATAAGGGAGAAAGTCAATTGTAAGAAGCTATCATTTAAAAAATGATATACAACACCAAGAATCAATATTTCTTCTACATAGGGACTTTACACATAACCCGAGAATATATAAAATACTCTTAGTGAATATTATAGCCACAACTAGTAGATTTAATCCATCTAATTATCGATTCCATGATTAAAAAAATACTAAAATAAAAATTAAGAAAAAAACAACATGATGTGGAAGCTTACTAGGAATCCATAATTGAATTAGAGGGTTCTTTCCTGAAAATTATTCTGCCTTCGCTCAGTGTCCTAAGTAATTTGAAGGAATTGAAACTAGTTGATTGCCTGAGATTGAAGTGTTTGTTGGATTCCCTCCGACAGTTGAACCTGTTGGAAGTCAAATTTTGTAGTCTTCTTGAGTTTGTAATATTGCTCACTACACTCAACCAACTGAGCTTGATTTCTTGTCCTGATTTGAAGAAAATTAGGAAAATTTTTGGTTAGCCCACAATGAGGCAACCAAGACATGCCAAGTGGTAGCCTCTGGTTGGGCTGTTGTCTAAAATTGCATAGAGTGTGTCCTGATAACCTTTTTTGATGCAGTAGCACAGGGTAGATTGATCCAATGCCTCCCAAAATTCAATGATTGATCTCAATTTACCAAATTTACCCTATAAATTAGAGATATCTCAACCGCAGCGTTTTATCCAGAGTGTTCTTCTGACATAAATTATTTGTTGAAATAGAAAAATCATCAAAAATATTTAAGCATTTTTCCTTATGTTGTTCATTAACGAAGGCCTGATGTCTTTGAATACTCTAAAAGAGAATATAATTGTGGCTGAGGGATGGATCTAAGAGCGTTCTCACCATGCTAGCCACAGAAACAAAATTGGAGAGTTCCCACCATTTTTTCTTCAAAGGGGAAGATAATTATCCCAAGGAATTTCGTTATACAAGCTTTCTCCTCTGGCGAATACCATTCTGGTTCAGGTATCATTTTTATTTAGATTAAATATTATATTTGCATAAGTTATGGTTATTTCTATGCAGTCTAATTTTTATGGCCATAATTGGTCCTTCATACATTAAGTGCTAAATTGTATTGGTTCAGGTGGTTGGAACATGGTCGACGCGAATGTGATATTTTTTAGAAAGCTAATGCTCGATCTCAAAATGTAGGAAATAAATTACAGGGTATTTCTGAGAAAGCTAATGCTCGATCTAAAAATGTTGGAAGCTAATGCTTGATCCATATTTCTGAGAAATTTTCTAATCCATCATAACCCTCTCTAGTCCCTAGGTCATGGATATTTCTCTGTGCAAGGTGGCCAAGGTCGGATTACCTCAGACTAAAGTCTTTCTTTCCAAGTTAGCTTTGCATTCTTTCTCTTGTGCATTCTAGTTTTACATATTTTCATCATAAAATAAATTGCATGGATTAAATAATGAAGGTCAAGGTGAAAATACTTGCAAAAGAAGAAAAGGCTCTGAGAATTCAAAAATTTCAAGATTCAACTCACATTAAGGGGCTTATACCTTTTAACCAGACTTGACGGAGAAGCTAAATTTGATGGAAATATTGCTTCCTTATATCAATTTTCTTGATCGATCACATTTAGTTGATTCTTTTAATATTGATTTCTTGGTGAAATGTCTGCCTAAATCCGTAACATCTGGTGAATTTGAGAGCTCTCAACGTCTATTAGAACAATATCACATCACTTCCACCATCCATGGGACATCTGCATAAGGTTAAATTCCTCAACATTTCTGGAAAATCCAGAGAGCATTCTAAATTCCCTGTAAAAATTGTATTCGAATCCTCGATATTTTCCAAGAAAATTTAATTGAATCTACTCAATGATTTTGGGAACTTTTGTGTCGATTTTTTCAAGATTGCTGGTAAAAATCGCGTCTTCAACTTGTTTGCTTTGATTGTATGATTGGACTGCTACTTCAATGCTGGGAATAAAATATTTAACCTACAAACGCTCTCTCGTCAATTCATGGTATGATGAAGGGCACATTTTGTAAGGCACACTCATGTGTAGGAATATGCATACTCACTGGATGCAACACTGCTCTTCTGTTGCTAAGTTTGACACTGGATAATGATATAAGGTTCCATGTTACCTGCAAGCACAAGTTTCCTGCAACCACAAGCACATTAATATTTATCAGATAAAAATTAAATCAAAATCCAACTAACATACACCAGCAAAGAGAATTCAACCTTGTCGCTTTAGAAATATTTGAATCCACATTGAACCCATTGAACATCCATATTTTTCAAGAGCGAAAGTCCTCTGTGCGGTGCCAAAAACCTGAGCCGAGACATGTGCCATTCATCCATAGGAAGACCGAAAATATAAGAGAAGTTTTCTCCAACCCCAATAAAAGAAATCGGTGGCCTATTTATACTTTATTCCATGGGTGAATGGTCACAACCCTTGGCGAAGGGCGACATGAGCAATTGAAGCCCGACTTTGAAATTTTGGGGGGAAATTCAATAAATTTTTAGAGGGGAAATTTAATAATTTTAAATTTTAATAATTTATTTTCATAATAATTTTTCCAAGAATAAGTATTTTAAATATTTTTTTGGGTGTATAAATACACTTTTCGGTATTTTCTATAGTTGTTAGTTGCATAAATTCACCTTTTGGAATCTTTCTTACCACTAAGCATTTTAAATCCATCCATTGAACATTTCCTTCTTACTAGTCTGTTACGATGTCAAATTGAGTATTATCTTATCATTGGGCATCTAATTTTACTCCTTTAAGAACTAATTTTATGCATGGTTATTTTATTATAGTTGGGAATATCTACTTATCTAAAAAACAACAATAACTCTAATTCTAATACAAATTTTTGTATTCCAATAGTTGTTTCCACATAATTTTCTGTAATAAAAGATATTAGTATGGAATATTTTACATAGAATCTAGTGCTATGGAAGCTTCTACACATAATATACTACTACGAAATCTAATGAGTGAGTAGTGAATGAAAAGTTGTACAAATAATATTGAGATGGATGGGCCATAAGCCTACTATTTACAAATAAGATAGTATCAAAGTAGAAGTTTGAGTGCACCTTTCGAAACTTGTATGGTAAGTACCTATAATGATTATAGAAGAAGTGGAAAATAGTTATTTCCAAGGTTTTAGTGAAGTAGAGAGCCAATAATAGTAGGTTTAGGTTATCTTAGATAGGCTTGAGCATATTCTAGCTAAATTAACATCAATGGTGTCACAATGATTGGTGGTGAAATGTGGGGAAACACCATAAATAAATGCTAAAAATGAAGATCCAAAGAAAGAATAAATGAGACCAAAGAAAAAGTGAAAGAATCGACCATAAATGGAGAATGAAACTATAGTAAGGCACAAGTACGTTTTCATGTAGAAGCAAAGGTGGATATCAAACCTTATGTTCATGAAGCTAATCCCATCGAGCTAAATCATTGGCTACAACAATTGGATGTATACTTCAATATGCATGAAGTAATTGGTAAACAAAATATTGCATTTGCTTGATTGAATCTTGAAATCCATGCTTTGGCATGGTGGGAGAGTGATTCAATTATAAATGTACTAGAAAATGAGCCACTAGTGATTAATTGGGAGGTGTAAAAGGATATGATCAAAGCTTAATTTTACCCAATTGAATGTGACAAACACCAATAGATAGTATGGTATTATGTCAGGTAGAGAAAAGGTCTTTCTTGTTATCATTTCTTTATGGAAATAATCTTAATCAACAGGTTTGGCATTAACTAATCTATTTTGCCGATTTTCTTCTCTTCTTTATCCATTCACCCAATTTAATAAGGCACTGGTGAAATTTTTACTTAGAACCATAAAAATATTAGTTATGTTTTTTAGCATGCACTATCCCAAAGTGACAGAAATCTAGTTGAGGTGAAAATTGGCTAGTTTATTGCTACTACACCAAAAATATTCTTAGGGTTTCTGTGCTAGATTACCGATGACTTGTTATCCACTATTTTGCATAAGGATAACACGTGATTTTTTATCATTCAACTAGGTATCATATTAATTATAGCTTTCCAAACATTGGGAATATGAAGATCTCTAATGGAAAATGACACTTTGTGCACAATGTTACACCATTTTTTGGTAATCTAACCTGTTACTATTAGATGGACCTAAGTACACCATGTAAGACCAATTTTACCCTAAGTAAAATTGCTTTCACTATGAAAAATAACTTAGTGAAACACGTTTATTAAGTTGTTTATGGTCTAAACAGGAAACCCCATGAGGAAATATTAAATAAATCCACATTTGTTTGATTTTTCTCAAGGAATAATTAGTTAAACAACAATTTAATTAATGTTCCTGGCCATATTTAACCCAAAACAGGAAAATTAATTAGATAAATTATTATTTATCTTATTATTTTCTAGGAATAACTATTTAAACCTTATTTAAATAACATTCCTTGTTAAATTTGACTAAATCACTCATAAATAGTTAACTAAATCATTATTTATTTGATTATTACTCAACCACATCCTTAAAATAATAAATAAATCATTTATTTATTTATTATTTACAAATAAAGGGATTTGATCCAAGTCAAATTCTTTTTCCCTCCAACAAATATAATAAAATATTCCATAAAAGTTAGATCTTGATTTGGTTAATAATATTTTAACTATGCACCAATATCTAGTCTAACTCAATATTTTGTTGTAAATAGAAGGGTTTTTCCATTCATTCATCACCTTTGGTTGCCTAAGATCACTCTGGATCTATACTTTTGGTCTGACTTTGATTCACCATCATTGTCATATTTCTATCCTTTTGCTTGTGAGCTTCCTTTGAGTTCCTTTTTTGTCTGGGTTTTCTACACCATCACGAGAGAGGAATTTTAGATCCGAAGTGCTGAGGGCTTACAAGAACCCATCCCATTGAGGAGAACTAGTAACATTCTTCTATGTTTTCCACCCAGGTGCCCTTAATATAAAATTTATTCAACATATTCTTGTCTTGTCTATTGGATGCACAGAGTAAATCTCATTTTATTTACTGCTTAATGTCTTTTGATGCATAGATCTAGATTTTTGCAGCATTTATTTTGATCAACTAATTGCAGATCTGAAGATATTGGCAGCCATTTTTGCTGTTAGGGCTATTTGTTATGTACAGCTAAAGTGGTATTTTTTCGTACACTTGCAATTAAGTGGTATTTTTTCATACACTTGCAATTAAGATTCATACTAACAACTCGCGACTCCACACGGGTTTACGATTACGACCGCTGTCGTTTTTCTGATCCTTGTATATCCAGCTACTTCAAACCATAGGATTTCTCTTTAGCCTCTTGTTTTGATTTCTGTGATGTTGTTTTTAACCTATAAAACCCTAAAACAGTAAAAATTCTAACTTCCGTGTGTTTTCGGTCCTATTGCGCAGGTCACAGACATCAGCTGCAGCTGAGATGACACATTTTGTTGAAATCTGCCGCTGAGAGTGCCAGAAGTGCAGGTCACACTTTTTGGCCCTAAACCTCTGACCTGGACCTTCAGGATGCACTTTTCAGCCCAAAAACTATGACCTCTACAGAAAACAGATCAGAAAATGCGACGTGGACATCTTGCGGGAGTTTTTCTAAAAGTTTTATGGGTTTTTTTGGGCCTCTGTTCAGGGTTTTATGACCTCTGTCTCCACCTGTTTTGGACCTATACTTGTTCTTTTTTACTCAACTAAGTGGGAACCTAGCCCCTTAGGGCTTCAATACCCTCCACAGTTTCTGGAAGAGTTTTAGCTGCTACAGGTTGTCTAAAATTTTCAGAGTGTTCAGCCATTTTTCAGATTTGATATCTCCCCTTCATATCCACTTCAGATTGGCTATTGATCCATCCAAATCACCTCATTTAGTTTTGTTTGGGTTTTCCTCTAGGGTCCACTCTGTTTCCCTCCATGGGATAGCTTTTTGCCACCTCATTTACAACAATCTTTCCTCTGATTTGTTGTTGTTTTCTGCACCACTTTCCAGCAGATTTTGACATTTAGATCCCTATCGCTCTCGACCTTAGATATATTGGTTTTTTTTGTGTGTTTTGACTAGTTTTGCCCACCTACAGACTACTTGTTGAGATGCCCTCCTCCCTAGGTTTTAGATTATTGCATTATTAGCTATTTATTTACTGTTATTTTAGTTTCATATATTGTTATATGAAGGTTTATTTACAATTACACATAACACTTTTTATTTTTCTCTACAAACGTCTGGGTTTAAAAATTAAAATTTACACACTTTACACACACACCGTAAGCGAAAAAGAGGTTGGTTAACACAACCAAGAAAATACTCTAAAATATTGAAATCAATTGATCTTGCACCTCTTTTCCCTTGTTTCGACATTTTAATCAGTTGATCCTGCACCTCCTTGACGTTGTTGGTCTCTTTTTCCCTTTGTGTCGTGTTTGTGTTGTCATCATTGCACCACCAAGGCATTTATCCTGGAGACTTCATCACCTTAATCCTTAGTTTCCAGTAGGAAGACTTACTCCTTCGTGTAGGATTCGAGATAGTCCTCCTCTGAGTCCGCACTCCAACTCTTCTTCTGGTTCATTAGGTTCTCCTTCCACCCTCGGTTCTCCTCCTGTCACCTTCACCATGTCTGGTTCAGAACCTAACACTGGTGGTAGCCCCGACCCTAATGCTAGAAATACTACTAGTGGGACTGCAACAGGAACTATCCCGGCAGCTCCCTTTCTCCCCTATATGGCAGGTCTCAGTCTTCCAGATTTTGACCAGTTGATAAATGAAGCTATACACCATGACACTAGTTGGCTTGTTATGTCGACCAAGCTCCCTTCCGAAATCCCCAAGTTTGAAGGCCTTACTGGAGAAGATCCTTCAAATCATGTTTGATCATTCCACATGTGGTGTTCGTCTAACTCCATTACCGATGACTTTGTCCGTCTTTGGTTGTTCCAACGTACTCTTACCGGCAAAGCTTCTATGTGGTATGTTGATCAGGCCTTATCCTCTCATACCACATTTGTGACTCTTTCTTGGGATTTTTTTTCTTATTTCTAGCTTCCTCTTCGTTATGACACTGGTACCGAACTTTTGACTTCTTTCTGTCAATCGTCTGCGACCCGCTTATCCGATCATGTCCAGGAATGGTGGAGAAGAAAGAGCCTATGTTGAGCCCATACCTTCGAAGACCGCGTCTACATGGACTGGTTCCTTAGATCTCTATTTCCCCCTATCAGAAAATATGTTTCATTGCATTTCCCTCAAACCGAAGAAGCCGCTCTCCAAATTGCATTAAAATATGACATGATCTACGCCCAGTCGGGTTATGTTTATACCATTCTACCTAATATTCCTAGACCCGGTGGTGCCAATGCACAAGGGGCACCTCATGCCACCGACGGTATCGTTGGAGCTCTCTATAATCCATACGCTCAACCTCGCATGGGCTATGGTTTTCCTCATGGGGGGGCCAGCACCTCCTGCACTTTTACCCCTCCCTATACTGTGTATCCAGGATACGGCATGCCTCCTCCTTTTGCCCAAAATCCTATTTACCACACTCTTACCCAACCTCCTTATTATCTGTATCCACATCCTGGCGCTCCAGCTCCTCCAGCATTAGCACCTCCTCCTCCCTTACCTTCTCGACCCTTGCAACAGTAGCCATCGCCCCCTCAGGGGTAGGTGTATGAACAGGAGGGCATGACTAATCCTCCTCCCTCAAATAAGAAGAGGAAAGGCACTCAAAATCAATATTCTCCAAATAATATTGGACCTAATCCACAAAATAATGCCCCTAACACTGCTAACCAGCAATAGGGCACTTAGCCCAAGCAGGACATGCTTGTTTTCATGAACAAGCCTTGTTCTTGTTGTGGTGTTTATGGTCATTACATGCATGATTGTCCTCTTTTACCACAAATGAAGTAGATGTGGGAGTCTCAAGCAACATTATGAGGACAACAGGTCTCCCCTTCCATCCCTCCTAGTGCTGCGCCTAGTTAGCCGGTTGTGTTTACTAATCCTTTCCCTCAGCAAGGATTTTTCACTACCTAACCACCTGAAGGTTAGGTGGCCACTAAAAATATTCCATTTGGTATCTTCGATTTCTAGCTTCTTATGATGAATTATGATCAGCCGCTAACCGTAGACATCAATCTTCAGACTCGGTCTCGTTAGTATAACAACTCTCCCGCTATGTCTGTCCTCGAGCCACCTCTTTCGGTCCCTGCAGAGCCTCTTTCGACACCTAATGGTCCCTTGTAGATCCCTCAGCCTAAGGTGGAGGTTCATACCAAGATCCTTAAGGTACCACTACTTCGAAATTCTACTTCTAGCAAAGCTTCCCATTCGTATAGTATAGTAGATGATTTGGCGCAATCTCCTGCTACCATTTCAATGCTGGAACTGCTCCATTTGTTCCCTTCACAACGAAAAGCTCTACTATCTGCCATGGGCATTGTAGATCCTTCTGAGGATCGATTGATTGTCTTTGATGTTGACCGGTCAAAACATCCTGCTCTCCCTACTTCCTTCGCCTTCCAAATCCCAGTCAAGATCTAGAACGCCAACGTTTCCCGGTGCATCATTGATGAGGGGGCATCCACCTGTGTGATGTCTGCTTCGGTTTGGAAGCAACTCGGATTACCTGAGTTGGATCCTTCCATGATCACTCTTCGAGTGTGGGATGGCCACGCCTCCCAGCCCATCAGCCTATTCCGCAACTGTCCTATTACTCTTGTGGGCAAGACTGTTTTCATTGACGTAGAAGTCATATATGCCCCTTAGATTACAACATTCTATTGGGTCGTAGCTACACCTATGTGATGTCTGTTGTCCCATATGTAGTTCACCACAATATGTCCTTCCCTCATAACAGAAATATAGTCACCATTGACCAGTTGAAATATTATGAACCAAAGTCTCAGACCTCCCCTGAGTCCATCATCTCTTTAGTGGCCAATAAGCAAACTGTCAATCCTTTGACTAGTGTCTCACCTGGAGTCTACAAAGACTCATCATTGCTTGGTACATTCCCTAGTCTTCCTCCTCTTGTCTCTGATCCTAGCTCATCGAATGTTTGCATGATGCAATCGTCTCGAGCTGCCCTCAAGCAGCCCGCTTCGACTAGTCAGTAACTTCCTCGCCCTTCAAAGACTACTCCTAGCCCTTCGATTTAGCCTTTTGGACCTCCTCCTATTGGCCTTTCACCTACAACTGGTATCCATTAGCCTCTTTACCCTCTTGGAATGGTTCCTCCAGGCCTTAACCATCTTCAAGCCATCTCTCTTGGCCATTACCCCTCTGGTCAGATATTATTCCTAGCTCCCCCCATAGGAGTGTACACGGTACCTGTCATGGCTACCCTCTCTCTCCCTAACCTGACCCTTGGGATTCATGTCTGGTACCTTGATCCCCCAACCGCTACCCCGTTTGGTCAACCCAAACCTTATCTTTCTTTAACCCTAGTTCAACCGGTCCCCATGACTTCTCCCGCTATCATAGTACCTTAGCCACCTCAACAGGAACCACCTCCTATTGCGACTGCTTCGGGTAAGAAGGGAAAAGCTCACAAGAAGGCATCAAAAGACAAGGTTGACCCGCCAAACCCTGCCCCTCCTCAGCCTCCAAAGCATACCATCCAGTGTGCTTTGTGTGATGTTGTCGGTCATGCCACCCATACTTGTCCGGAGTTGCCTCATATCAAGCCCATGGTTAATGTCGAATTCCCTGAGTCTACGGTCCTAGAAACCTCTGTTCCTTCCTCAACTGTAGCCAGGAACCCCAAGACTATTCACACCACCCACCCCTGTGCTTTGTGTGATCTCCATGGCCATTATACCCACCTCTGTCCTCACCTTGAGGACTTCCGCACCTCTCTAGCAGTGGTTCGCCAATTCGAGGCCAACCGCAATGAGTCCACCACTCCCTTATTTGCACGTTTTTCTTTAGCAAAAACAGAGGACACATCCAATCTTATTGAAATTCCCCCTCCAGATGTGAAAATGATAGAATATTCGACCACTGTCTACTACTGGTCATCATTCATGAGATCCACAGTGGAAGCTCCCTCTGAGACTTCCCCTTCTGTTTTGCTCAACCTCCCTTCAGCGATCACCCTGGGCTCAACATCAGTGGATCCCTTATCTGTTTGTTCTTATGTCACCCCCCGTGACGATGTGCATGTGAACCTCTCTTCTCATGATGATGATTCAGGTAGCTTCGCCGCATTAGTTGGTCTTTCTTCCACCAGTCACCCCATCTTCTATTACGATGATGACATTATGGAAGTAGTCACCACCCCCTGACTTTATATATTCCCCCTTACGTCAAATCCATGCATTCAAACCATATACACCTTGTGGCCATTATGTTGACACCTAATGTTTGGGTAAGGGGGCACCCATATTTGAGAGTCCAGGAGAAGCAATTCTCCACAACTCTCCTAGTGTATCTGGTCGTGTTGACTCTAGTACCCTTATTCTTCCCCATTTAGAAGAAACTCTAGAGTCCCATATCACTTCAGATCACTCTAGGGATGATACCCCTCATCATTCCTTCATCTTACATCAACAACCCAGCTCCTTAGACATTGTTGTTGACGAACCTATGGGCTTTCTAGGAGAGCACCAGTTCACTATCTCCAAATCCATTCTTTGGGATAGTGACACCATGTATGCCAACCCAGAAATTTAAGTCCATTTGCTTCATATATGCAATACCAACAGAGATTGGTAATCCTCCATTCCATTTCTTGAACTGCATAACCATAACGAAAACAACTGACGCACCACATCATTTAAATGTGTTTAGATTCCCCTTTTTCTAAATACATTTTGGCATGACTATCACATGCTTGGGAGCACCCATGCCCCTTAACCATAAAAAATCCAAGATCTCAACCAGAAACAACACTAAAACCCCCTTTCTCTGATAGGTCCCAATTTTGAGGTCAGTTTCTGGGACAGATCGTAGTTTTTTTCCCTCTATCTACTACCTAGGTTGTAAAACAAACCCCAAAAAGTGCGACCTGGCCTATTCATGAGCTTTGGGTACCTAAAATGAACTTCCGATCCACTAAAACGAAAGAGTAGGGGTAGGCCTCTTACTTCTAACTGACGGATCTTGATTCCAACGATTGGTTTGTACGTTATGATCACCGCAAGATTTAGGGCCTTCTCTCCTGTCTACATTCACCACAACTCCACATGAAAATAAGTGAATTTTGAGGGAAAATTCTTATTAAAAGAGAAACCCCTAATTTTTCTTTCGCCTAATGTAGCCAAACCATAGCTCAGTTTGAAAAATCGTCTGTACCATTGGAAATCTCTCACTGAGCCCTCAAATGGGTATCTGTTAGTTTTTTTTATTTGATACTTCACCAGGACACATTTTGTCCAAGAAGGGTCACCTCACCACTCCTCAAAATCGAATTTCTTCACTTGCAACATTTGTACTTGGGGCACCACTTTGCCTTCATACTTGTGCATGCTCGTGTCAATTTTCATCATGAGTAACCATCATGTACTCATCTATTTAAGATCCCCATTAGACCTTTTCTGTGTGGCAAGATCATCAAGTCACCCTTGTTTAGAGCATTTGAGTTGAGTCATCATCGCATTCATGGAGTCTATCCTGAGTCCCTTTGTATCCTGCTATAGTCCTCCATCCTTCATTCCTTGGTTCCTCTCTCGTGTTGCACATTATGGCCTCCAGTCCTTCTGTCCCATATCCCTTATGATATTGTGTTAGTCACTGCCAGGTCATCCATGCCCTTTATGATCTAACAAGGGAAGTCGTCCGCCCGCTACTCAGTACCCCCCATTTTCATCATCATCCCCGGTGTCAATCTGTCAGTCGCTCTACTATTTTCTCTCATGCCTTAGTTGATGATACCTTATTGCCTCACCTATGGCAGACATCCTTATGTTGACATTAGATCATTCATTCCAGAAGATAGGTCTAGAGGGAGGTGTACCTTGGTCCGGCTTCCACTCTTGTTCGGTGCCTTGGATCAGGCAAAGGGACTCCTTATTGCCCTTTTACTTGATTGTTTCTCAGCTCCATCTCCTTTTAGCATGATCGAGATCCATATACTTGATGGTTCAGTGATGCAGCAGCTGACATCGGTGATTCCTGGATGTGTGTGAGATGTTTTCAGCCCTCATGAGGGGGTGGCTCTACAGGTAACCCCCCACATGCCCAGATGACCTCTTCATTACAGCCTTTGATGCAGCTCCATATATTTAATGATGTTGGCCTCAGCCGCTTGCAGCGCCTTTTTTTTCGCATGTATTAGTCAGATTTTCAGAGCCCTTCCCTGTTTACAGAGGCATTTGGGTTGTATTTGTATCTCATGAATTTAGATATTATTGTATAAGTCCTAGTTGTTATCCTGGGCACAATATGTATGTGGGATTCATTATCATGTTTTTTCTTGGCTCATGTTTATGCCAACATGTACCATATTGTTCAGTCCCTTTTTTACTGGACACATTATTCTTTGTACTTTGTCTCGGCGAGCATAGGTATGCCTCCCCCGCCGCCTATAGCACATGTACTTACTCATAAAAGAGACTTGTCACACCTATAAGTCTCACCTCCTTCGGGTCTATTTCTTGAGGGCTTCGGTCTACCTTACATTTCTCTCTCTTTGACTTCCCCTTCGGTGTCTAGTGATTGAGTTCTTACAATGTACTTCGTTCATACGATTAGCTCCTAATGCTCGTACATTGGGGGGAAATCTATTACACAATTTTTTGGTCATCTAACTTGTTACTATTAGATGGACCTAAGTACACCATGTAAGACCAATTTTATCCTAAGTAAAATTTCTTTCACTATGAAAAATAACTTAGTAAAACACCTTTATTAAGTTGTTTATGGTCTACACAGGAAACCCCATGAGGAAATATTAAACAAATCCACATTTGTTTAATTTTACTCAAGGAATAATTCGTTAAACAAAAATTTAATTAATATTCCTGGTCATATTTAACCCAAAACAGGAAAATTAATTAGATAAATTATTATTTATCTTATTATTTTGTAGGAATAATTATTTAAACATTATTTAAATAACATTCCTTGTTAAATTTCACTAAATCACTCATAAATAGTTAAATAAATCATTATTTATTTGATTATTACTCAACCAAATCCTTAAAATAATAAATAAATTATTTATTTATTTATTATTTACAAAGAAATGGATTTGACCCAAGTCAAATTATTTTTGCCTCCAACAAATATAATAAAATATTCCATAAAAGTTGGATCTTGATTTGGTTAATAATATTTTAATTATGTACCAATATCTAGACTAACTCAATATTTTGTTATAAGTAGAAGGGTTTTTCCATTCATTCATCACCTTTGGTTGCCTAAGATCACTCTGGATCTATACTTTTGGTCTGACTTTGATCCACCATCATTGTAATATTTCTATCCTTTTTCTTGTGAGCTTCCTTTGAGTTCCTTTTTTGTCTGGGTTTTCTACACCATCAAGAGAGACAAATTTTAGATCTGAAGTGATGAGGACTTACAAGAACCCATCCCATTGAGGAGAACTAGTAACATCCCTCTATGTTTTCCTCCCAGGTTCCCTTAATATAAAATTCATTCAACATATTCTTGTCTTGTCTATTGGATGCATGGATTAAATCTCGTTTTATTTACTGCTTAATGTCTTTTGATGCATATATCTAGATTTTTGCAGCATTTATTTTGATCAACTAATTGCAGATTTGAAGAGATTGGCAGCCATTTTTGCTGTTAGGGCTGTTTGTTATGCACAACTAAAGTGGTCTTTTTCGTACACTTGCAATTAAGATTCATACTAACACACAAGTTTCGAGGCATCATGCCCAAGTAAATTGTGATATACTCAGATGAATATTTGATATTGTAAACCCATAGGAAAACCATAATATATGGCATCGATGCCACCAAAGAAAGTTACAAGAGGGAAAATTTATATACAAATATGCTTGATATATAAATTGTTATGGGTGTAGGAATGAAGTGGGTAGCATAATGAAGGATAGTTTCAAAAGTTGAACAACATATTTCAAAATGGTTTTCCTCAAGTTCATTCCCATCATGGTGACACTAATTAGACAGTTGAAAATGCAAAGGATAAAATCAACAAACTGTTCAGGGAATATGAGACAGGGACAAATATTAGAGAAGCATGCTAATGTATATGGGGCCTTAATATGTCATTCTCCCACCACAAGGTTGTGAAACACGCTTTTTGTTATGGCAGTGGAGTAAAAAATGATAGGTTGTTGAATTTGCTGCAGGAATATTCAAGTGAAGGTTTTATGGCAATAAATCAGTTGATGAAAGGTTTCACAAGGGTAGCTTGATGACTTGGCCAGCTTGGATATTCCCAAAGCTAGGGAAAGGTTTTCAAGCTATGTTGAACATGAAAAATTTAATGGTTGGCATGTGCCATATTTCACCTACGGCACAAAATCTGATCCCATAGAGTTAAATAGGGACACGTCTTCATGAGCTCAGAGATATTTCCATGCCTCTCTCCATATGGTCAGTAGAAATAGTGTTAGTAAATTACCAAGTATGGATGTAGGATTCATCATTGAGGAGATATTTGGAAGGTTCAGTGAATGGTTTTTGTAGTTCTCCACACTCATCTTCATCGACACTTTCTAGAAGGGTTGCATTGTTATTTTAAGGGACAATTAGAAGAATTCAGAGAAAAATTGAAGAAGGAGAGATAAGAAAATAGAGTACGGCACAAAATTTTTGGTAGTAGCAAAGTATGGCACATAATTGTTGACAACATTAGGTATGAGTGTCTCCTCCAACATATTTTAACGTAAGTGATGTATGGAAGAAAAATGTGAACTGAGGTAGGTGAACACACCTCTGTTGTAGGTATAAAAGGGGTATGTGGGACAAAGACCCCAACCATTGAGGCACCTAACTTTGGATATTATTGACATATGTATGTGTGCAACATTAGATTATAGTGTATGGAGCCGACCTGAGCTACATATTTAAGCTAACTTCAAATGCATATAAGGGCCATGGCTGACCCTTATCTAAACTTAATTTAGTTCATTTGGTTTATGATTGTGTTGAAGGAAAATGTTTATGATATAGATCAGGTAGTTTTTCATTCCATAGGAAGAAGTTATGTATTATGTTTACCATTTTAATATTGCAATCCAATTCAAGGCCATGTTCGTAGATAACTCATAAGCCACCCTTGAACTATTTCAATTACTAGCCATTGGAAGGACACGTTCACATAGAGGAATTTTCCACCCATAGGCTTGGAAGGAAGGAAGCTCTAGAAGCATAGTAGAGGTTAAGGTAACCAAGCCTCCCCCCTAACAACTATTTTTAAATTCCTTTATATTCCATTCTTAATTGTGACTCATAGAAGCACTAGATGTGGGAGTAGGAATTATGGCTCCTGATTTACTTTGATTGGGATATTGATCTAACCATGAGGATGAATATCTTCTCGATTGAGTGTGTCAAGGGAAATATTTATAATCAATGTCCATATGGGAATTTCATAGCTTCTTTTGCACTTGGTCATCCCAATCCCACCACCAGAGGTTATAACTAAGGTCATGACTGGGATATATCTACTACAGAAAAAACCCTTTGAGTTACACTATGAGGACATTGGAAGAGTGATAATATCCACTACAATTCCTCCACCTTGAAGTCTTCCAGCCTCAAAAACTTGAGCACCCAAAAACCTAGACAACACCACTATAGAAAAACACCCTAAGGCCTATACTAGATGAAAAATAGCATTACGTAACAAACTATGTGTATCCCCTCTATCCCTTGTCAAAAAATATGGATTGAATGCAAAATAACACAAACAAAATTATGTCCTTGGAAAAACTAACTCTCACAAGTTTATAGAAACATACTGGTATCCATATGCCTAGCTCATGGTACTAGAATTAATGAATTCACCAATCACATTTAGGTGTACCTTAATGACCCTTGCCATCCCACCTCACTTACCTTTTCTTCCATTGAAAGAAGATCTCCTTAAGTCACTCACATGGATGCAATCTCCAGTACCATGTCTTGTTTATAAAAAGAGTGTAACAAAGATGTCTTGTCATCCATACATTTTGAACTGGAGTGATGAACAACGTGTAACAAAGATGGATTTGATGTTTCGATTATTTTAGTAATTTTTGTCTACAAATAATTTTTCTCAAGTGAATGAGTTGGCTAGAAAAGAGGTCGTATATTACGACAACCATTTTGTATAGATATCAAAGTGAATGTGATAATATTGGAAAATAGTATTTAATGGAAATACTCATGAAGTGTTTTAGTGCATTACTACATGTTGTGATTGTGGCTTTCTAACAATGTGTCTAATTGATTAAAACTTCATGCTTTAATTTCATCTGAGACACTGTGAGAACTTCTAGGTTCTTAATGATATTTTAAAATAGGAATAGCAAAGTTGATTTTCTGATAATATTGAATTCGTAGAAACTTGAAATTAGAATTTTAATCATTAGCAATCAAGGATTTCCTACATATTCCTTTTGATTTTGAGCTATAAGAACCTACATTCTCATCATGCTTTGGGAGTTCCACACAGGCTTTGACTGAGGTCTAATAGATGTTGTTGTTTGAATCATAAAAAGATAGAGTCTTTCAAGGATATCTTTTGGGATATTTGGAGTCACACTCTACATAACCATTACCGTTTAATTTGACACTCTTTGTGATAAATTTCCATTGAATAGGGGCCACTTCTGGGGACAGATAGGTGATTAAAAACTATGGTGGACAAAATGGAACTCTATATAAGATTGACAGTAATCTCATTTCTATGAAAATTTCATGCAAGATTCAATGTGGATGCTCTTCATTCATTTGACTGGGATAAGAACAATTACAACAAAGTTGGCAACCCATATTTCATGCAGAGTTAGTAGTTTTCCGCAAGGATTTAGACTCTCTTGAGATCATGGCCCAGGAAAATACTTTAGTACAATTAGTAAATGTAGGGAGGACCTGTTTGGCAACGTAGGATTAAAAAATCATGCTTCTCTCATGAGAATTTTCATCTCCATTTAAAAAACTATAACCTTGAATTTTAGTTCTCCTTTGTTTTAATCCACGTTATTGTACCTTTCATGATTTTCTTGCTTGAAAATTCTACCAACGATCTACATCCTTCTAAATTCAGGATATTTGAAACTTCATATCTTGGAAATGATAATTGTTTCCTTTTTATTTTGTCATATTTTCTATTAAATATGTAGCTTAAGGATCCCCATTCTCCAAGAGTAAAGAACTCAGAAGAGCCGAATCACATTACAAAGGAGTAGCTGATATTTCTAAGGTTTGTCCACAAGATTTTTGAGGTCAAATTTCTTGTCTGAGAAATTCTAGAAATCCCCATTTGTGTCTAAATTGCCTGAATCATAATGTCGTTGTTTGTTGCAAGGATTCTTTTTCCGAGGTCCATCTATTTTCTGTATTAAAAATAATGTTGAAATGACCATTATGAAGCCTAAAACAGAAATAGTCCAAACTCCATAGTGAAACCATCCAATACCTTGGACTGACGGCTACAAGATGGTGTGTAACATCAATTTTTCAGACTCTTTCATCCTATTTCAAAGAAATTGTTCCCCGATTGAAATATTTTCTACTCCTAATTTTGTCTTTGTTATCTTCATAATTTCATCACTTTGATCATGATTTACATATTCATAAGACTCTGTTTTATCCAATGTTATTTGTTTCAAATCTTCAAAAAAATTGTTTTAATCTGGTCTTGATCAAAAAAGCTGGTGGAGTTTGGAAATGTACAATATTTTTGTCAAAGATCTGTTAAAAATGAAAATAAGGACAATTCATTCTTATATGATGTAAAGGTAGAGCATCATTTAATTTCCTAACACACTCTATGCTTATTTTTTCCCTTCTCAAGTTGTTGGCATCTGTTTATTTCAGTGTTGAAGTATTAGGCTACTATGGAAACAACTTCCAGCATGCATTTTTCATATCAGTGTCTCTCCAAATAGCCTTGTCAAATTTCAATTTTCTAACACCAAACTCAATCCCATAATGAAAAACCCTAGGTTCAGTATCTAGAATAGGAATGTAGCCCAAATATAGAATTATGTAATTTCATTTCTGATGCCTCAAGTTTATAATATTTTTTATATACGTATATACATGGTGTAAGGAAGATCTTGGAAGTCAATGAAAATGCACTATAAGTAGTTGAAGTTGAACTTCCACATGAGAGTACCACTGAGATTATATTTATTTCTGGCTATGATTTTATTGATAAATATTTTTATGATAAATGTTCAAGGGACTCAAACTGTAAGAAAAGGTTAACACAAGAAACTAAGCTTGCTGAGAAACCTAAACCCATTTCTCTTCTAGATTTTAAATGTTAAATGTGATTATGAGATGGTTCTCCTTATCTAGATGGAATCTTTTGGGAATATCCCTAAATTGAATAGACATCAACAAGTTCAATTATTTTACTTTGCTGTTGTCTTTGGAGTTTCAATATGTTCCAAGAATTTACAATTTGGATAAGTAATTGTTTTATCTCAATGTTGTTCTTAAGGTTCCAGAATATTCCCCAAATCCACAATTGAATTGAGTTCAATAGCTTTAGATTGGACATGTATTTTAACTTCTTCCACCAAATTTTAGTTGGCTTAATTTTATGGAATTCATGATTTAAGGGTGGCAGCTGATTTTTTTTATCATTTGTATAAAATATGTCTTTAGTGCCCTCAATGCATCCCACATATTATCTGAGAAACACCAAAGGGAAGAAGTAGAGAGATTGGTGTTTGATTAATATCTTCATGCACATGAAGGGGGCCCTAGTTAATTTGGTCCTAAAATGTCTGTAGCAGTGCCTAGATACTATCAATCCATTATATGCTCGCACTCTCTATAGTTTTAGATATACAGATCCGAATCAAAACGCTACACAGATGGATGTATTGTGTGAAGTTTCACATCAACTCCAACTGAAACTACTCACCATAAATATATGACAGGCCACATAATATTGATATAGGTGGTTTGTGGCAGAGATTATATGGCATGAGAGCCTGCACTTGATTGGAGGCCTAGATTCCCAAATAATTCTAATCCTCTATTGGTCCACAAGCGTAATATTTTTATGTAACCTCAATATTCTTATGCCATCAATCATTTCTTTGAAGGCCTAAATATTTTCTAGGTTGAAAAACAAATCTATTAATGGAAATTGTGTTTTGGATTTGCAAATGCTTAGACTGATTAATTCATTATCCAAAACCAAACTTTTTAAAACTGATTGAAACTTCCCATGAAACTGATCAAGTTTTAATGGATACGAGAATTGAAATTAAATGGATCTTTTGGGCACCGTGGGTAATCACAATGCTACTTCCCCATTGACACAAATCTTAGATTTTTCAGATAATCGATTAATTTGTTGTGAAAGAAGGGAAATGAGTGGAGGCCCAGGTGGGGATTTTGTCTTTGGAGTTTAGAAATAAATGCAAGGAAAGTTCCAATTCAATCATTATCCTCTTCCAACAGCACTAACTATAAGTCTATTCATGGAGATGAAGAAAATTGTAATTCTGATAATCATTGAATCTGACCACCATGAATTGAATTACAGATTGAATGATAAAGACATAAATGGAAATTTGACATTATCAAATTCATTTATTTATATTCAACGCCATTCATGCATGTATATTCAATTTCTGAAAGAAAATACATGAATCACAATAAGAATGTTCACAAACATGTCTTATTCAGGCGGTCGGATTCCATTGAAAACCAATAAAGTGTATTAAATAAAATTCCATAGAAGACCAATAAAATGTATTAAATCAACACTGGACAAAAGAGGCTAACAAAAGAAAGGTTGCAACAAAAATGAAAGTGGGGGATAGCAACAATTTAAACCACCATAGACTGAGCAGTAAAAATTCAGTGAGTAGAGGGTCCCTTGTCCCACTCTACTCTACATTCATTGTTAGTCGATCCCTTAGAAAAATAAAATAAATAGAATGAACACCAAAAACCGTAGAATGAACACATACAATAATAGTTAGTAAAAATGCATGATAATAGAAAAATATAAATCTATAAATCCAACTAACCTGTGATTCCAACTTCAAAATTGCGGACTTCACTTGTGAATTAGTTATTTCTTGCCTCTTCAAAATCCTCCAAGTTCTCTCCAATGATTTTATATCCATGATAAAAGCTGTAATTATATAGAAAATTTCACAAGCCGTAAAAATCATTAACCACATCATCAATTTCTCTCAAATCTCTCAAAATATACGAAAACCCTTCTGCCAACGACAAAATTTTGGCTCCAAAGAGCCATAATTATGGACAAAACATGCAATTTTCATGGAAAATTTAGAACGAGGTAAACCTAGACTGCACCTCTTCATCACAATCAGAATAACCAGTTTGCATTTCATGGGGTAATAATAACAAGTTTTCATGGGTAAGAAATCTTTGGTTTTCATTCTTGGGGCTTTCATACTCAGTTTCATCCTATTTTTGGCTTTCATAACCAATTTCACAGTTTTCAATTTTAATGAAATTCACATCCACCTTAATCTATGCACTATTAAAAATAATTAAAATATAAAAATAATACTTTACCAAGCTCTCAGGATCGGACTATTTTGATTAATAATAAAATATAAAACCAAAATATATTAATTGATTTAAATCTTTATTTCATATAATCATATAAATTATGTATTATTATGCATTAAATGAAATAAATATCTTCATTGGTACAAATATTATAGAAATTGATAAAACTGAACACATTTATCCATCATTACATAGTAAACCATACAGAAATATTTTGAATTACATATTTAAAATCATTAATAAATGTTATATATTATTAAAAAATTAAATAAAGTTAATACCTAAACAATTAAAAGTTCATAATACCATTAAAAATTAACCAAGGCTCATATCAACCAATTAATAAAAGTTCATACACCATTAAAAATTTAATTAAGGTTAATATATTATAAGTTAACAAAGGTTCATACACCATTGAAAAATTAATTAAGGTTCATACTTAAATTAATAAAGTTCCATACCTTCCTTGATGGGGGTGAGGTCCTTTCAACATGTGGAGGATGAGCCTCATGTGTGAACACAGGTGTAGTGGCAGTGAGGGATGGTTGTTCTAGTCCCTTCACCAAAGCGCATGTAATGGGAGGAGTACTATCAACATGATAGTGACTCGTACAAGTATTTACTTCATGTTGGAGTTCGGGGGTGGAAAACGGTTAAGGTGTGGGAAGATGAATGAGCTTGCCATTCCTATTTGTGCTCTGGTCTAGTTTTGGACCTCGCAGTGACCTCCAGGGAGAAAATCGAAGCATCACATGAGGTTATTTGGCGGGAGTGGTTTGTGTGTGCTCGTCCTAGGAATTTGCTAGAGTAGGGTTTCAAGTTGGTCCCGGTTACACAGTCCCTTTGTTATTGTTTGTGTGCATAAGGGTGGGAGGCTGGAGGGAAGAGAGCTATTCCATTCCATTTTCCCTTGGCTTATGGTAAGCCTATTTTCTCAGGCTAGTAGGGGAAGATGTGATAAAAAATATAGGAAAATCCATCGATGGGGATGGAAAAATAGTTTCAATTTTTGATTTCGTGACCTCCGGCGTGGGACGATGATGTTTGGAAGATTGGTGGGTGGTTACTAAGAGGTGAATTCAGAGGTTGGTCATTGCCCTGGGGAAGTTGCGCTGAATGGATGACTACATTTTCTTCATCTATCTTTCAATATTCTATATTGGTGTGGTGGGAGAAGGTATTTGGTTTCTCTGGTGGTGTTACTAGTCCTTTTCTGGTAGTGGGAGGTGGTATTGTGGCTCTCTCGTGTGGTGGACGGTGGCATTCGGTTCCTCTGGAAGTGTTTTTTGTTTTATATGGTGGGGAGCATGTCTTATGGATTTTAAATGTGGTGCTTCTCCAACTCTGTGAAATATGAAACTCCCTGCACGACGTAGGCATTCCCCCTGGCCAACCACCCTTGGTCGTGCGAGTGTGGAAGACTCGACAACTGTCTCTGTAGCACCTCGTCATGGTGGAAAGACCGCAGGATGCATGCGACTGGCTTGTGTGGGAGCGCATGGAGGTCATGGAGGAGGTAAGTGAGGTACCAGTAGGGGTGGTGGTGTGTGGGTTCGAAAGCCATGTCGTCAGGGTGGAGGAACTCGGGGTGGAAAAGGGAATCATGGGCGTGTTCAAGTCGAAGCGAATGAAGGGAAGGGTATCCAACATTTTTGTTTCGAGAATTGTCGACCACTTATCAATAGCCTCATGGAAAGAGTGGACACAAATGAGATGAACAACTGGCGAGGAGCATGTACAGAGCGGTGTAGGGATTGGACTACTACACTATATTCGGTGCACTAAGTCGGAGAAGTGAGGTGTTGCCTGCGAGGCCACAATCAAATAACCGATAAATTTCAAAAGCTATAGAATTGGCTGGCACACTTTGAAGGGCATGTTCAATGTGAGTTCCATTCTCCACCTCCTCAAGGAACATTCTCAGATAACCCTGCCTCCATCACGTTAGACGATTACTATGCTCTCTAGTGTTTTTTATGTTTTATTTGTATTTTGGTGCCTCTGGCCCTACCGTTTATGGGCAATGTACCTAGTTTCCCTTTTTTATTTTTGTCATCTGGGGCAAGTATTGGTCAACAAACCCAGTCATGGTGAGACCACCTGTTTTCTGAGCAACCAAATGTACTATTTTTTTCCTATATGAATAGAACATTGACTTACAAAAAATAAAGGTCCATACCTATTTAATAAATATGTATATAAATATATATTTTAGGTTTATTTATTTAGTATTTATAAAATGTAAATATGAATATTTAATAATAGATTTAAATTAACTCACACTTTTAACATAAGAAATTTATGTTTATCTATTTATATTTATGAAGATTTAACCTTAGATTTAAAACAACCCACACTTTCGACATAAATCAACGAAGTTTAAAAATTAAACTTTATGGCCAAAGAAATATAAATATAAATATTAGTTTGACTATCTAAATATTACCTTTACTAAAATTATAATGAAGGAATTAGTGTAAAGTAGATAAATGATACATGCAATTATATTCTTAATTGTAGATGAATCCATTTGCAGTGTTAAACTTTGGAGACAAAAGGGTATTCAAAATTTTAAAATTGCAGATGGATTCAGAGACCCCTTTGTCTCTAAATTTTAACACTACAGATGGATTCAGAGACCCCTGTAGTGAAATGAAACACTTTGGTATCAAAATTGCAATTTTCCATTTATGGAGTGAGACAATTAAAAATTACTAACGTAAATGACTAATTCATATAGTTGGTGTACTTGTTATTCGGTCATATTTTTGTTCTTGTACTATAATAGTTATCTACATTAATCATTAATAATTTTTTCACTTATTATCTAGTCATATATTTTAATCCTAGACTAAATTAGTCATTTAAATTAGTCACTTTTAGTTTTGTCACTTATTATCTAGTTGTATATTTTATCCCTAGACTAAATTATTCATTTAAGTCAGTCATTTTTAGTTCAGTCACTTATTATCTAGTTGTATATTTTATTCCTAGACTAAATTAGTCATTTAAGTTAGTAATTTTTAGTTTGGTCACTTAAAATTACTCAATTTTAGTATTAATTCACTTGAAATCATTGAGGTGACTAGCTTTTTTATTCACCTAGTCATTGATTTTATCATTTTCTACTATTCAAAATCATGTTGTGTTTTCCTTGTTGGAGTACTTGTGTTGATCATGCATTGAATAGGTGTCTCAGAGTTGTTTCAGGTCGGGAAAGCAAGAAAAATTCACCATCTTGGGACATCCATGATTGAAACCTATTTTTTATATTTGACACATACCTCCTACAAATATCATAAAGAAGGAAAATTTGTGAATTCTACTGAAATCTACACTATTTATTTTACAATGCAATTAAAATACATAAAAGTTTCAAAATAAAAAATTCAATAAAATGCCTTATGAAAGTGATCATATCTGGAAGAAATGGGAAAATATTGTTATAAATGACTAAGAGTGGTGTTTTTAAGGATAAATAAGTCATAAAACCATAGCAAAATTCTTAATCAAAGAGATGACTGACATGAGGTATGCATTGGTAAGAAACCCTCTATTAAACATCTCAAGGTATTTATTTGTGATGTTTATGTATACCTTCCAAAGGAAAATAGGGTTAGGCTAGCAATAAAACTAAAAAGTATCTTTATTAGACATAAAGATGGTATAAAAGGAAGCTTTGGAACACAAAAAATAAGAATTTTGTGTATAGTAGAGATGTAGCATTCAGATAAATCAAAGATGTTATTAAATAAGAAGTCCTACCAAGAAATAAAGAACTAGAGAAGGTACAGTTTGACTTTAAAAATTATGAATCTGACTCTACAAAACAATTAAACTTAGAAGAAGAAGAACCACAAACTCTAATATTGAGGAGATAACTTTGAGAAAAAATGTAGCCAACAATCTATATCCATTTTTATTTCCATTAAAATTTTTCTTTGTTTATCACTAATGGTGATCCTAGAACTATTAGGAAGGTAGTGGATTCAAAGGACGAAAAACTAGCAAAAATGTACATGGTTGAAGAAATGGAAACCTTAGAAAAAATGATGCTTGGGATCCAGTGGAGTTGTTGGCTAGAAGAAATCCGAATGGAAAAAAATGTGTGTTTAAGAATAATTTGATTACAGAAGGAAAATTTGAGAAATAAAAAGCTTGATTAGTTTATAAATGATCATTCCTAGGTATAGGGAATTGACTTTGGTAAGAATTTCTCTCTTGTTTCCAACTTAACTTATATTAGATTTCTCTTATCGGTTGTTGATACTTTTTATTTTTAATTAGAATAGATAGATTTAAAGATCATTCCTACATGGGGATCTTAAAGAAGAAATATACATGAATAATCAAGAAGGATTTTTGGTGAATGGGATGAAAGAGCTAGTGTGCGGGTTGAACATGTCCCTATATGGGTAAAAAAGATCACTAAGAATGTGGTATAAAAAATTTGATACTTATGAATTAGCACTTGGATTCACAAGTCGAAAAGTAGATCACTATGCATATTTGAAAATTTAAATTGATCCTATTATTTATTTGGTATTATATGTAGATGATATATTGTTGATTGGAAATGAAAAGGAAATAACCTAGGAAGTGAAAACTCAATTATCCTCTAAATTTGACATGAAGGATATTGGTGCTACAAATTTCATTTTGGGAATGGAAGTTAAAAGAGATCAGTAAAAGGGGAAAATATGGTTAAATACAAGGAGGTATGTTAATACAATATTGTAGAGTCTTAATATTCAAGGATGTATATGGATACACGTCCCTATTCGTATAGGTGTAAATTTATCTTAGATCAATGTTCCAAGAAACAAGAAGCAGAAGAGGGTATGCCATTTTTTCCATGTGATAATGTGGTTGGAAGTTTGATGTATGCAATAATATATCCTATATTTAACATTGCACATATAATGGGAGTATTGAGTAGGCATATTTCAAAACTAATGAAGGAGCAATGAATACTAGTAATATTTTTTTTAAGAGTTTTCTAGTGCATGGTGGTTTAGTCCATAGTTCTGTAATTAAATGGATTGGAAATTTATGAATATAGTGGGCTATATATAATATTTTAATATTATAATGATTAATGTATTGAAAAATATTTTTGGTTTTGTCTTGGTTTGGGTTTCCAGGGTAGAAATATTTGCGGTAATGTGTGTTTTTTTATTATATATTTTCTATTCTATTAAGAATCTATTTGTATAAATTAAACATATCAGGTTCAATCATACATGGATTATATGGGTAAAGTGGGGGGAGGTGGGGGGGGGGGAGGAGAGAGAGAGAGAGAGTGAACCAGGGGGGAGAAAGAGTCATGGGAGATGGAGGGGAGAGAATAAGGGATGGTGAGAGAAAGATGAGTAAAAAGAGGAATGGGAAAACTGAGAGAGAATAAGGAAAGGAAGGATGGTACATAGGTATAGAGATGGTATATATGAGAGAGAGAGAGAGAGAGGGAGAGAGAGGGTGATGTGCTAGAGATATAGGTAAAGATGGAGAGAGAGAGGGAGGTAAGGAGAGAGGGGAATATGGTTAGAGAGAAAGAGGGAGTGAGGGGGAGAGAATCTTATATGTATGTGTGTGTAACCACCCCTCCCATATTCACCAATTTTCACCAACCTGCTAGGATAAACATGAGACAAATATCTACTATGACATAACTCAACCTCCTAGGTCTCATTAAGGAACTGTGATCGAATACTGATAAAAATTTGACATCTCACAACATCCTATAGGGGCTACAAGACACTCAGATGCTGAAAAACCATCCTAGGTAGCCAAAACTTGAGTTGTACCCCTTCTTCTCTGCCCCGGGCCCTCAAACACACCTGCAACAAGGCCTCCATGCAGTTGGAAGCCTCCAACAACTTGAACAGGCTTACATCCATGCAGTTGAAACCCAATTTTTCCAGACAGGAGCATGCTGTCACAAGATCTAAGCCTATATTCTAGGTCAACCTAAAGACCACTCCCCAAAATTTCCTATAACTTCTCAGAATCAATAATGACATGACAAAAATTATATACATACAAATTTTATGGCGAAACCTAACCTATAATTCCAAGAACATGATAGGAATTTTGTCAAAAATATTGAGAACATGTGATTTATAGGTCATGAATGCATATATGAATATAGGGATCTCATACTTATCTGAGAATGATCAATAAAGTATAATTCCCTCTCACAATATATGCAATAGCATTTTTTATCTCATGCATTTAGTAACCATTCATCAACTAATCAAAACATGTAAAAAGCCATAGCTAGAACATGCTATGAAACCGTGCCTATAACGAGTATATAAAAATAATCATAATAAAAATTACAAGTAGTCATGAAAAACAAGAAGTAAAGAACTCCTTGTCATAATTAGGCTAGAACAACAAAATATTTTGTCAATCATCATTGTTAATATTGAGACAAATACCCACAAGATCATAGTCATGTAAAATTTTAAGCTAATCGTGGGACATAACTAATTATAGAAAATAAATAAGCACTTAATGATGCTAGATAAATATTCAAATTCATCGATAACTATCTCAAAAATATTTGCAACATTAAGTTACAAGAATTATTTTGGCAAACTCTCATGAAAGGATTACTAAAAAAAATGACAACAACATTGTCAAATCATTCAAGTATTTTCACACTTATCAAACATCAAAACCTGCCAACCCTTGTAAAAATAACTCATGAATGAGAAAGGAAGCAACATATGTGACTATAGCATAATGATCATTACATCAACGAGATTGCACCGTAAGAGGACTTCAGATATAATTGGTTTGTTTACTAAATCAAACCTGAATATGTAATATCACTATTATAAAGAAAGATGTCCTATACCCTGCAACTTCTACAAAATTTAATCATTCAAATAATGTGTTCTCTCTATCACAATTCACTTGAGCATATATCCTTGTAATAATAACCTCTGCATTACAAGAGTCATTTGTTTCTACGAATACTATTTAGTCATTGCATATACTAGTCTCATATATTTGCATAATGTTAAACACAGGGAGTGGTCACTAAGATACTCCTATTGTCATCAAAGCATCAAATCACTCTTAACATATTTGGATAGGAAAAAACTATTCACCACTCGAGTTAAAAATCAATCTATTTTACTAATCTACAACATTCATTTCTCTGCAAAGAATCAAGGCATCATCTTCACAAATCAAGGAAATATGAACAAGTAAAGATAGGGAAAAGTAATCATATACTTCCATATATATTTTGATATATTACAGTTTCAATAAAACATTCATCAACTCATTAAACAAGCATAATATCTTAGGGATCAGGGACTTCTCATGCTCATGTGCCCTCGTGCACTCTTGATCAGATAAAAAACCGTACAAATTTATTATCCTATGCACACTAAATGAATTAGATTGACCCTCCTTAAATAGGAATTAAATATCCAAATACCTCAAGCCATTAAAAAAGTATTTCCAATACTATAGGAAGAAATTAGTGATGGAATTTTGACCTATTTGGTGGATTACCTTGGGAAAAAACCATGCTTTTTCCCTTAGTATTTTTTTTGTGTTCTTACATATAGTAACACACATGTATCATTTTGGAAGTGCATTCATGGTAGGGTTAATCTAGGTATAATGAAGGAAACTTGAGTTTAAGTGCTCCCCATGCAATGGTGATGTAATTTATCCTTATTTCAGTCCCAAAATTTAGTCAGTTAAACTCCAAAATTTCTAGAATGTTCCTCTATGTATGAAACCATCTCCCAAGCCTATAGGGTGATTACACAATCATAAAAAGACCATATAAAGGCTATAATTCATAATGCAATGCCTCTAACCCTGACTAATTAATCAACATATAAAGGCCTCCAAGCTAGTATACGTCCCCTCCTCAAATTTCTGCACAACCTCCTTTAAGAAGCTTCAATCCTTGTCCAGACCTTATGCAAACTTGTGCATCTTATATTAAATCATCAAGACACTCATTAATTTCTCAAGGGATATCCTATCCAGTCTAAGTGATGAACTTGGATGCTATGATGCCACCTATAAACCACCCACCTTACCCTCACTGAAGTGGCCACTTGCTAATCCAAATTCCCTGGTACAGTTAGGGAAATGTAATAATTTTTTTTTGAATTTATTCATATTTATAAAACATTTAAATGGAAAACATCATTGCAGTCATATTTTTGAGACAATTCCAATAATATAAATTTTTTTGTAATCCGACTTACAGATCAGAAGTTATGGCCCTACAAGATAGTTCATGTCAAACCCTATCACATCATCTAACCTCCACATGGAAACCACAAAGTGGTCCACATAGTAGGTGACATGCTTGCACCACCACTATGGATAGGTCCTTGTGGCAGGTGTTCCAAGCATATGGAAGTCAGTGGTCAACCCACTTCTTCAGCTCATCGCTCAGAATTGGGTTCCAACCCCTGATCCCTGACCTAGGGGTTGGATTTAACATGTATAGACCTGACATTGGATAGGGTTCAAGACTGGTTTGACCTAAACTTGGTAGGCCATCTCAATCCCTGACTTGGAGGTCGACCCAACCTGCCTCCTCAGCACATGAACTTGGTGATGGGGAAAACCCCTGCCTCAGTTGACTTGCGAGTCTCTTATTTCTTAACATATGTATGTCATGGTATTTTCTCCATTGTTTATTCATTGGCTAAATTCCCACCTTCCAAACAATAGGTATATTCCCTTGGTTTATTTTGTAAGGTTATATGAGTATGGGGCTTAGGTATGGTGTGTGTTGTGTATATGCCTTACCATTGTGGTATATTCCCATTGCAAAAATGTATTTCTGAGTGACATAATTGGTGATATACAACATAACCTACCCATAAGGTATAACAGTTTTTGTGAAGTTTATATTCACCACACGACGAGCTCACTCAGTTATAACAAGGTGTAGAGTGCATCATGAATGTAGGTTTCTCATTTTCCACATGAAGTTCCAACAACATACATTTGTATCTATGTTCAAGAGTCCTAGCCTGCACACACAACATCATCAAAAGGGTATTTTGGCCCTACAAAAAAACTCTGTGATACAACCACTGAAAAGAATTAATCTTGTGGGTTGTGCGGACGCGCGCACACACACACATATGTAGGATGACCACAAGTACTCTCATGTGAGATATATCTAGATTCACATCCACAAGATTAACTTCTCGCTATTAAGCCTATCATTTTTGTGTATCTTATTATTCGATAATAATCAATATATCCAAACACACACACACACACATACACACACATATATATGGATGGAATCATTACTCAATTACATTAGGACTATTAAAGAATGAGGCCTGGTAGATAAAATTTCATTCCATACCCACCTTCACTAAGATAGAATTTGTTAAGGTCAAAAATGAATATTCCATTACTACTATAACACCAAGAACCTATCGATCTTAGTACTTATTAATGAGGAAGTAAATCTAATATTACATATAGCACAAGTGAAAAATCATTCCTAGTCCAGGAACACAAAATAAAGAAATCAAAGCATATGAGTCAATCTCATCAACATCATAGAGAAGTAGGAATTTATCCCTACTTGCACAATAGTTTATAGGGGTAAAGTTCCTAGGGCCTAGGTATATTTTACTGGAAATATTGGAATGACATGCATATAAAGTAGACATGCCTAATGGGCCCAAAGAGGAAGAAATCATCAATATCACTACTGTACATAGAAACATGAGTTATGATAGTAAGAGATTCCAACAAAATCAAGAAGTGTTCCATTAAAATTAGGAAATGATTTCCATGTTGGTTGCTATTAACAAGTGATGAACACACATACTATTTGAAGTATAATCTGTGTTGAGCACCATAAATAAAACCATCTCCTCAATAAGGAACTCATCACTTTGCTCCAACACCTTTTAAACAATATCAACAACATACTAGTTAGCTTATATAAACAATAAAACTTAAACCAAACCTCATACTGCGATATCATCAACTTAGGTCAATATGTAAACATATTCTCAATATTATTAAAAATACATGAGAAACACTTATCTTGAAAGAAATTTGGAAACCGAGTTTGGGACTACAACTCTCCACCCAACCATAGACAAGCTACAACTAGTTCCACTTCATTAGAGAAATTTTGAGGTAAAAAATGGGACTCAAAACAAAAATATACAAAAAAAATCAACTTTATAAGAACCAATAAGATTCAAGACGATTATGTCAACCATGGGGGATGATTCACCAGTTTGGGAGTAAAAAACTAAAAACATTTAGAAAAAAACTATTTTTTCAACTTATCTCCTTATGGTTTTACTCAAATTTTGAGCGGGATATTTCATTGGATGCATAATTTAATTCCACATACAAGGAGTTCTCATGTCCCATACATTTGATGGAACTTGCTGCAAAAAAATGAGAAATACATGAAAAAACATTATTGCAATCACATTTTTCATGTATTTCCCATTTTCATGTAGCATGGTCAATCAAAATTACACAACATGGGTACTCCTTGGATGAGGAATTAAATTTTATATTGATCAAATGCGATTGCCCAAAATTTGAATAGAATTATACGTGGATAAGTTGAAAAAGTAGTTTTTTAATTTTTCCCTCTAAAATTTGATTGTGTAATCTAACATTATTTTATTATTTCAACTATCACTTTATAATATTCCTTAGGAAGCCCATTTTAGACCTCAAAATTTCTCTAATGGCATCTTCCACAATAATCTAGATTATAGAGACTAAGGGGTATTTTTCTCAAGGATTAAACTCATTGTTAACCAAAATAGTGTCTCTATAGGTTCTCCCACCACCATCCACCAACTGATTTGCAGTCAACAAGGCATAAGAGTCTAGAGACTTGTTGTCTCCACCCTTCTGACTATACCACTATGGATCCACCCAACTTCGGGAGTCTAGAACCCATAAAGGATACAAAAATATAACGAGGAAGGCTCCATAAATCCTCCAAAAATTTCTAAGAGTAATTATTCCACCCCAATCGTCAGGGTCTTAGAGAAAACCCATATCCTCTCTTTGGCCCATGGGATATTTAGAGGAAATTAAATCCTTACTTGGAAGTGATTTTCTCATGAATTATTTCCAACTCAAAACTCAGATCATTGGTCCTTTGCATTCTTACTAATTCAATTTTGTTTCTTTTTCTATGGTTTCCTATTCCCTCCCTTTTCTTTTCTAGATCTGCTCTAACTTTTTTCCGCTGTGTTCTCTTCCACTCCCCATAAATAGTTTGAATGATATCCCCTTGTCTTTGTTGCATTATAAATCAATTGTCCCTTGATATTTTTCCTTGTTGTTTTAATTGTCTCCTCTAGACAGTGACTTCTATTGGTGAAACCTTTTCAACCAATCCAAAATGTGCAACCTTCCTACATGTTCCCAGGGTTGTTAAATGTTGTTTAGTTAATTGCAGCAGTGGGTGGCCAACACATCTTGCCAACTAGATATATCCCCCTTATCGATTTTAATTTTTCTTGTCCTTGTTTTATTTTCCACTACTATAAAATAACAACTTCATAAGAAAATAAAAATTTTCCCTTTTGCATAACCACTAGCTAATATGTACCAACTCCAATTTTTGTTGCTTAAGGAAACCTTAAAATTATCCTCGGGAACCTCCCCAGCCTATGGAACGCATGTCCCATTACTAAACCTTTTTTTTTTTCTCAAAATATTTACATTACATACATGAGTGTAAAGTAATTGGGGTTGTCACACTAACAAATTATCTAATAACAAAATCAGATCCCATGTAGAAAATATTTCCATTAATCTAGCTATATCTTACACATTGCTCTGTTATTTTATTTTTCTGCTTTGAATTAAAATGAGGTAGTAATTTTCCTAAATAAAAATAATTTTCCACATCAACAAACCTGGATGTTTTAATTGACATAGAAAATAAATATTCATCTAGAAAATCATAAAAAACTAGAACAATCTCACCAAGGTTGTTTAGGCAAGGATATAAAGTCTGTTACCTGATTATTCCTTCTAGAATGATTAATAATAGTGATATATAATTACAAAAATAGTAACAACCATATGTAATCCTACCATTATTAATAGGTTTATTCATCAAATATTTAATAGCGAAATCATCAGTTTCATTAAAAACTTCATAACCTGTCACATAATATAAGAATTTTCATATTGCATGCACAACTACTAACTTCTCTTTTTCATTAACAATATAATTAAGTTAAATAAGGGATAAGTTTTTACGAATAAAGTAAATAACATAGATATTGATACATTATTTTTTACATAAAGATGCCCCTATTGTAGTATTATATGCATTCATAGAGATGTGAAATGCTAACGACCAATTAGGTGCTCTCAAGACTGGTGTAGTGGATAAATTTTCTTTGATAGAAAAACTAGTTTGACAATTGGAATTCCAATAAAATTCTACACCTTTGGAAATTAGTTTAAAAATAATAAAGGTCATTTTACTAATTTTTTCAAAGAATCTTTGGTATTACCATGCAAAATGTAGAAAACTCTAGACTTCTTTTTGAGTTGATGGACTATGAAAATTAACAATATTTTCAATGTTAGTTGGACCTATAATCTTTCCTGCAGCAGAAACATGAAACATTTTTCATTATAGAGGGAAAAATCTGTTTCTATACATATATTTAAAACATTTTGAAGATTTATTAAGGATTCTTCAAAAGTGTCACTATATATAGAGAAGTCATCTAAATAAATTTCAGGACATTCATGAATTAGATCAACAAAGATCATCATAACTTCTTTTTGGAATGTGGGTGGTGCATTACACATGCCAAATGGTAGTACTTTATAGGTATATATTTCCCAAGAACAATTGGAAGTAGTTTTGTATTGGTTCTCTACAAATATCTTTATTTCATTATAACCACTAAATCCACATTGAAAAGAAAAATATGTTTTCTAGATAAGGTATCTATGATTTGATCTATGAATGGAAATAGAAAGTGATCCTTGAGGGTCGATTTATTCAATTATCTGTAATATACAAAGGCTCGCTATTTTCCAGTTTGATTATGCACTACAACTAAGGGAGAAACCCATTGACTATAAGAGATATGATATATGAAATTTACCATTAGTGGTTTCTGAAGTTCATATTTTGCTATCTCTTTCAACAATCCATCTTTTACTATCAACGAGGTTGCCTTATAGGTCTAGAATTTTATTCCAAATAGATATGATGAATGCATATACTAGGGTGGATACCTTGCATGTCTTTGTAATCCCAATAAAATACTTTGGAATAATTCTTTATCACTTTAATTAATTGATCGTCTTGAGATGCTTCCAACGTGGAATTGATTTTTACAGTTTTTCTTGGATTACATTAAAAACAAATTTATATTTTGAATTTTCCATTGAATTTATAGGAAAACTGTCTTGAAATGAATATTGTAAAACTATGAAAGTTTCTTGAAATTTTTGATTGAAAATATTATTTCTTGTAGCATATTAATTTTTTCTTAATTTTTATTCAATATAAGGATTAGAATTGAAGTAATCTAATAGATTTTCATTTGATGCCTCCCCAAAATAAATATCTTGTTGAATAGTAAATATTGGTTGAATCGTATCTTCATTTGAATTTGTTCCTTCAAGCCATGAAAATTGTTCTAATTCGTTTTAGGAGGGGGTAAAATGTTATTTTCTTACTTTCATTCCCTTTAGATATCATCATTTTTCTTGATCTATAATTGATGAATGGGTTGGTTGTATCCATCCCTGGTCTTGTGATTATGATACGATGCCCACCCAAATTTGTTTCAGGTTGTAGAAATAAAAATTCTATTGGATATTCCCAAGAATAGAAGAATATTATTAAATCTTATATTGCACATTCCATCTTAATCCCCTATCTATCAACTAACTCAATTATTGTAGGTGATTTTCAAATATTGTGCAGATTTAATATTTTCATTGTATACATTTCCATGACATTGATTGTTGCACATAAATCAATTAAAGTATTTAGAATCAACACATTGTCAATTATAATTGTAACCATAGGATTTCCTGGATCCACATAACTTTCAATTTCAATTGACTTTGACATTAGGCTAGCTAAATGACAAATGACATGTATTGTAGTTGGATATTTCTTTCTTTTTTAGATTCGAAACAAGATGTTTTAATTGTTTTAGTATATATTGGAATTTCTTTGATAGCTTAAAATAAAGGAATTTTAAGATATAAATTTTTCAATTGATCTAAGAAATCATACTTAATAGAAACCGTATGTTTTTCTACAAATAACATCTCTAGAAATGGAGGCACTTTAGTAGTTAAAGATTTATTATGATGAACTTCTATATTTTTAGATGTTTATATGATTATTGGTATGAAAAATTTACTTGGAATTTTATCGCTATCTTATTGTCATTTTATACAAGAGATTAATTTTTCAATAACTTTCATGAATGTAAGAGAGTATTATTGTTGGTATGCCAAAATTCTCTATTTTTAACCCATTTCTATTATAAAACCATAATAATTAACCTCTGTTTTATCTCCATAAACCTCCTCATCCCTGCACCAGTCCAAGTTTATTGCCTATTCGTAGACAAACTTCATACTTCATGTTTTAGGTTTATTTGGTTCTTAATTAATCATTTTAAATAGATTTCATGCTTTTAAATATTTCTTGTAACTTATATTTACTTTCCTAAAGTATTTGATAAGATAGAGTATTAATCATTATATTAGCTTCATTTAGTGTAGGTAGATTCATGCACCGCTAACAACTATTCGTTTCATGATCCTCGCAACAACTCGATCACTTCATGCGGGCATCTTGGTGCACGACGTCCAGTTCAATTGTGGTCATCTGAAGTTGAACTCAAGAAAAGGATAGTCAGGATGTGGTTGAGGATAAGGTATACTGCCAACGATTAGTTCACATCCTATTATAGTTGTTGGCTTAAATTTTGTAACTTTTTTTGTTATTTCGTTCCACCAAATGGCTTGATTTGGAGCGACTGTGTAATTTTTTATTATGGCCATAGGGCAAAGGGATGTATAAAGTATAGCTCTTAGATAGAACTAGGTTAGCGATAGAAAGTGCAACTGTAATTTTGGTTTATTTGTAATCTCGTTGTCGCCCTCATTCTGGGCTGAACTTGAACTTAAAATGTATATTTGTTGATTGAAATTAATAAAAGGATATATGCCATGATTGTCTCACTCTGCGTTTAATCTTTCATTGATGCATTGTTAAAGTGTTGAAGAGTTTCGTTTCCTAAAACGAGAAACGGGCTGGTTGGATAGGGCCCAACCAACCTAGCTCGTTTACCCTCGTGCTTTCGTTATCTTAAAGGTGTGAGTTAACTTTGTTTATTTGCATAAGCGTGGTTTAAATATTTGTTTCATTCTTGATTAAGAATTCTGATTTATTTCATTAAATAGTCAAAGTGTGAATGGATCCATTGTGTGGAAGTCAAATTGGATTAATTTTGTTAGTCATCAGTATTTTTCACTTCTAGTGATGACTAGTTGTAACAACCAAGTTTTCTAGCAGCTGATCTAAAAATTTGTCAAATTTTCCAGCTGGAAAACACCCATAAAAAATTTTTCCCTCTTACCTTTCAGTCTGCCCATGACGAGATGAAACCCCATTATCAAATCCTACCTAGCCTCAGCCATACTAGTCTGCCCATCAGCTCTAAAGAGACAATCCAAATCTATTCAAACAGTCTCCCCTAAGTTAGGAAGTGGTGCTTTAAGGCATTTCTCCCTTGGAAAACTATCCAAGAGCCAAAGAACCTCCATCTGCTATTGACCAGTCATAACAGACCTTCCCATTCTGAAAATAAAGTTGGTTACAGCCCTAGGTCGCGCCACTAATACACCCTTAAGTCTCAGCAATACATAGACCATAAGTCAAGCTGATTTTAGGTGTTTTTACAGTGTTTTATGGATATTTCAAGGACAAAAACATACCAGCATCTTAGAAGACAATTTTTGGCTCCACATGAGAAGACAACTGCTTCTCAATGTGATCTTGAGCCTGGGATGCAGCTACAGAGCAAAGATTTTTTCATCAAGCTCTTGCGACCTCATTCAAAGCCTGAAAGGAAAGTGAAAGAAAAAAAATGTTGTTAAGAGGCTGATGATATGACATGACTGAAAAACCTCCTTCATCTATAAGTAGAGGGTTAAAAGCGCCTCCTTCATCTATAAGCAGAGGGCAAATGGACAAAATTTGATTTTTAGAATCTGCACTGACTAGAGTACTTTTTTTAGGTACAGTGAGACATCAACAAAGGGATTTTTGCATGAAAATGATGATTAAAGGGCAGAGGTAACGCAGTGGGTTTTTAAAATGGTCTGCAGGAGTTTCATTATCTTTTGAATTACAAGGCAAAACCTATAAGCTGACAGGTTCATCATCATTGAATAAAGACTATGAAAGCATATAGTCAAAAGATTCAAAGGGGGTCTTTGTCTCAAAATAACCTCTGCCATCATGTTCAAAAGGAAAACAGGCATCTACCAAAGAAGGCATCCTTCATAAGCAAAGTAAAGGAGCTCATCATGGTTTGAAGACAAAAAGAAAATCATAGAATATGGCAAAGGCTCTAAAAACGATGCTCTCCAAAAAGAGGTGAAATAAATGAGAATTCAGGCTTCTTGCAGACCTCCTCCACAAAAGAACTAAAGGGTAGCTCTCCCTTATTCAATTTTCAAATCTAGAACATCATCCCTGTTTTATCTCCTTAAAACTGAAAACTGGATCATTTGTCAATCTGAAGATACGTTAATGTTTTTGGGATTGAAGGCCTTTTGTAAACAAGATTTGCACTTATAGTGTACCCACAGTCAAAGAGAGGCTCAAATATCTCATCTCAACAAAGACAAAGGGATAGTAAAATTTGCATGGTTGTTGAATCATGATACCTCTGCCACAGTAAAATTAGGGTTAAGGAGCGCCCGGGCATTTTGTTTCAAAATGTGTTTCTGACCAAACGGAGATGAAATTTACAAAAGTGAGAAAGGTTTTTGTCCCTCATAGGTTTAAGAAGAAAAAACTCCTTTAGTTTCTACACAGGTATCATGGTTTGTGAGAAATGTGAAAAATACAGATGTCACGGGAGAATTTCTGCACCAGGATTCATCATTTTGACCAGTGATGAGACAGTCAGATTTTGGACAACCAAATGGACTAAAAATGAAAAAATTAAATTTTTTCTGGAAATTAGACTTCCATATCTTTCCGACGAGCCATCTCGGACCAAATTCTGACAACAGAAAGGCATCCAAAAGTAGCTTGCAATCAACGCTATGTTTTTCTGCACCTGCATTCACCATTTTTGACAAGTGATGGGACTGTCAGTTTTTGAACACCCAAATGGACACTAAATGAAACAAATCAAGAATATTTGGAAATTATACTTCCATTTATTTCCAACGAGCCATCTTGGGCCCAATTCTGACACTGGGAAGGCATCCAAAAGTGGCTTACAAACAACACTATGTATTTCTGCACCAGGATTCACCAGTTTTGACCAGTGTTGGGAAAATGAATTTTTGAACAACCAAATGGACTCCAAATGAGAAAAATAAAGTTTTTCTGGAAATTATACTTCCACATATTTCCAACGAGCCATCTCACGGCCAATTACGACACCGATAAGGCCTTCAAAATGGGCTACAAAGTTGCACGACACGTTTGAAAAGTTACGTGGCACGTTCAGGCAGAAAATTTCCAAAGGAATGTATTAATGTGTGGCGCACCTGTAGGATCAGTCAAAAACTCACCAAAAAACCTTCAAAAACTCTTTCCAGAGCTGCTCAACCAGTAAAGCAAATATTTCCATCGAAGTTTCGAGGTATTCTAGGTGCATCCTTGGTTTTTTTGAATTTCTAAAAAGATGTTCAAAGCTGTGTTTTTCAAAGGACTAAATGTTGATGAAAGGGTGAAGGTCTTGGTAGGGGTGGCAAAGTAATTTGTGAGTAGTTCAATGAATTTTGTTACAGTGGAAAGGAGGGTTGGTTTTTTCTGTTTAAAACTCAAAATTTCGCTATGGTGTTAACTACCCAAGATCGACATAACAGTAGCATTGTGTTTGAATTAATGCCTAAAGGCCTGGATACTCCCCTCAATACAGTGCTAAAAGCAAAACCAGATAGCCAGGTTATATACAGTAGTAGAAGTTTGTCAAATTATTCAAGGTACCCTAAACTGTGATAGGGCAAAGTAAACTTTGGTCAACTCAGTATATGGTGAAAACATTATTAAATGGAAGGCACTGTTTAAAGGCAGAAAACCTAGTATTTAAACAAATGAGACAGCGGGCCTATTATCAAATAGCAGTAATCATGGTGTAAGGTTTTGTTTTGTCATTTCATAGGTTTTCCTCTATGTGTTAAAAAGGGCAAAGACAGTGTTTGACCTTTCATTCCATAAATCAGAGTCAGTGAGTGAAGTTACCTTTTGCATTTGGGTATTGCCAAAACTGGTGTGAAGAGCACTGAATACAAGGAGTGTGGTGATTGTAAGGAGTTTCTGCTATTAGATTCCTACAGGGCTGTTGTGCTCACACTAACATAAGGATTTTGATGACTCCCCCTATAACACAGTGACCTTTGACTGTGTATATGCTTTTTGTTGACTGTGTGAGGGTTCTTAAATCTACTTATTGAGTGGCATACAAAGAATAAAGAGCAGTGTTTTGAATTAAGAAGGTGTTTGCTTTGCCTTTCTCTAAAAAACAAGGCTGTACTGTGTCCTCCAAAACACCAAAAGCTAGGTGACCTTACCATAAACTCAGAAAATCATTTGAGTGTGTTGACTGTGTGCTTATTCTTGAAACTGCTTGTTGGTTGGCATATAAAGAAAGGACAATGTTTTGAAGGAGAAGGGATATAATACCAAAGGAAACCTTTTACATAGCATTTGAAACCATTGTTACCTTGATCAAATAGTAAGTTGATAGGGAAGGCAGAGTTTTGTTTAAAGAAGACATTTCAAAAAACTTTGAGGCAGTTTGGTGTTGCAGAAGCGCATCTAGAATAAGATGCCTCCGAGGCATAGCTTGAGAGAGTAAATGACCATTTGGAGAAGAAGTTGGAGAGGGAAAACAAGGATTTAGAGCTTCAAAGGAGAATGACGAGGCATTATAAGAAGTTAAATCAGTTTGCCCGGCGCAAGTTAAAGACTGCCCAAGAAAAGCTCAAGGAAGCTAAAGGGAAGCGCCCGACACGGAAAGTGAAGAAAGACACATCAGGACTTGATATTTTGGCCACTGATTCAGAACAAATTGCTAAGAACCCTTGAGGGTCATACTCCCTGATTTTGGGCAAATTTCGACATATTTTGGTTTTTTGGCATTTTTGGGTTTTTGGTCAAAACTCATGGTTTTTTCCATTTCAGTTTGGGGGATTGACAAAGGAGGAAAATGGTATCATTGGATGCCATAATTTCAAGAGCACACACTTAGATATTTTCAAGACATTTGGAGATCATTTTCTCCCCCGAAATGGAGAAAAATGCTCTCTTTTTGCACACTCTGCCCGGTCTATCAGCAAACTGTATTTTTTGGTTTTTTACACACAGGCCTAGTTTTTGAAAACTTCTAGGAATTATATTGGGAAAATTATAGTTATTCTAAAAATTATACACTTAGATCTTTCCAACGAGCTATCATGAGCCTCGTTTCGACACCGGGAAGGCTGCCAAATGTTGCCAGCAAGTCAGGGGACCTTTTGCTGATGTAAATTTTGAGTATTTTTGTAAAATTTGAACCTTTAAAATCTGCTTTTTCCTCATGTGCGTTTAGCTATTTTTGCACATGAGAAGTTATGAAAAGTCAATTTAATTCCATTTTTTAGCATTTTTTAGATATTTTATGAGATATTTTGTGCCTTGGGCTTTGCAAAGCCTCAAGGACAAATCTAGATATTTTGATTAGGCCAATGGGATAGCAAGTTGAACCATGAGGTTTTCCTCACTTTGGCCTATTTATTCCAAAGGCTTTCATTGTAAACAAGGCTAAACTTGATGATAGAAGCAATATATGGTCATATAAGCTTTGGAAGAAATACTTGTCTCATGCTTTTGGATTGCCTCTTGGATGTTCTTGGATGATGAAAGAGGATTGTTGTTGGATTCCATGACTTGGTAGAATGGTATAGTGTCTCTTTCTTTGTTTTGTCTTCTATTTTTCATTCATGAATACATGTTTCTTGCTTGCTATAGATCAGTAGAGAAAAGATTTGAGACATGCCCTTGGAGGCACCTCAAATTTCCTGTTTCTTCATAGCTTTCATGTTTTCCTCTTCCTTAGTCACATTAAAGAATTCTTAACTGCTCTTTAATAACTTATGGATATTGTTGCTTATTTTCATTCATGGTTTTATACATGCTAAGTATGATTTACGGTATGCCCTGCTTACCTATGGCTAGTTATAGCTCCATCCATGAAATTTCTCTTTGACTGATTAGATTATCATTTTGTTGAACCAAGGAGGCCTAGTTCCGATCTAGCCCTTTGTCTAAGACTATGCAAATCTTGTTTTCAAAGTGCCCAATAACTTGAAGTACTGTGTTTAGGCATTCTGGCATAGTGATTTGAGTTGTTTGTCTCTCTTAAGTGTATTTCCCCAAAGTCTGATAGCCATTTCCCAAAGTTAGAGAGTTATATACCTCTATGCATGGCTTGAATGTTTATTTCTATGTATTGATTAGCTTATAGTTACATTTCTCATGATTAATGGTTTTCCCTACCATGTTTATGTCAGCTATTAAACTAGTTATGCTTGAAATCCTTTGTTGTTCACAAACTTGATGTCCATCTTACTCCATTTTTCCCAAAGATCCATTTTACCTCGAATCAAATCGGCCCTTCAACAACCTTGTATCACCATCTAATAGCTTTCTTGACCTCTTCGACCCCATAGCCCAGTTGATCTGACATATTTTTACCTATCTTATATCTTTGATCAGTTTCATCCCTCACAACCTAAAAACCAAAACCAAAAAACCTACTTCATAACTAGCCTAAAATCAGAACACAATAAGAAAACACACAGATATCCCTTACACATATAGAGAGAGCCCTCTCTGAGTCAGGAAGGCTAGGTCCTTGGGCTCCAAAGATTGGTTTGATGTTACACTGTCATTTTTCTTTCCAATCAGCCAAATCACGAGACCCTAAAATAATGGCGATCACTTGCAAGACACCGAGCATGACAGCCTAGCGAACTCTTATACTCTTTTAGTCCTCCAAACATTAAATTTAGACCATCAAATTCTTATAGAATCATTTAGAGTAAACTCTTCGTTCCCCATCTTAGCAAAGTGATGAATCAGGTTTATAACACTCTTTACACTTACAAACTAGGCCGCACATAAAAAACTCGTAAAACCACAAAAAACTCCCTTAGATTGGTTTTTGATAGTATTGGTGGTGGACCATACACATATACCTCAAAAACAACTAAAAATCCACCTGGCGACTCCACTAGCCTCCAGTAGGCCTTACTACCTTGCTAAATTTTAGAATTCCATCCGATTTAGCCACCTCATCGCCACCCTAACATAATGGCGATCACGGTGGGACTCTGAGTGATTAAAAAACTTAGTTTCCCTCATCTTTAGAGATATTTAAGAATACTAGCTGATTGACTTATCCCACCGCTCACTAACATAATGGCGATCACGGTGGGACTTTGAGTCAAAACATCCTAGGTATCCCTTAGGAACTCTCAAAATCTCATTCAAACTTAGAAGAGTAGAATCTGGTTGTCTCACCATCCTAGCAAAATGATGACTCAGCTGTAGGACACTCTTCCAAACCTCAGGACTACATAAAACTCAGAAAAACCCCAAAAACTCCCTTAGATTGGTTTTTTTCAGTACTGGTGGTGGACCATACCAATATCCCCTCAAAACAACTAAAAATCCACCTGGCGACTCCACTAGCCTCCATTAGGCCTTACTACTTTACTAAACTCTAGGCTACTATCCGATTGAGCCACTTCATCGCCACACTAACATAATGGCGATCATGGTGGGACTCTGAGTGATAAACAAACTTAGTTTCCCTAAATATTTAGAGACCTTTGAGAATACTATCTGGCTGACTTATCCCACCGCTCACTAACATAATGGCGATCACGGTGGGACCTACTGAGTACATGAAAGTCTAGCAAACTCTTATAGACTCTTTAGTCCTTCAACAATAAACTCGGACCATCAGCCTATAGAATCATTTAGAGTAAACTCCTTGTTTCACCATCTTTGCAAAGTGATGAATCAGGTTTAGAACACTCTTACAAACTAGGCTACACATAAAAACTCAAAAAACCCCAAAAACTCCCTTATATTGGTTTTTGTCAGTACTAGTGGTGGACCATACACATATACCTCAAAACAACTAAAAATCCACCTGGCGACTCCACTAGCCTCCAGTAGGCCTTACTACTTTACTAAACTCTAAGCTACTATCCGATTGAGCCACCTCATCCCCACACTAACATAATGCATGCATCATGGTGACTTTGAGTGATAAAAAAATTAGTTTCTAAACCTTGTGATACCTTTTTGAGAATACTATCTGCTGACTTATCCCACCGCTCACTAACATAATGGCGATCACGGTGGGACTCTCAGTGGTAAACAAACTTAGATTCCCTAAACATTCCAACAGCCTTAAGAATACTATCTGATTGACTTATCCCATCGCTCACTAACATAGTAACGATCACGGTGGGACCTTCCGAGTTAGTGACAATCTAAGTACACCTTAGAATTCTCGAAGTCTCAATCAAACTTAGAAAACTTGAGTGTTGTTTGAAGAGTAGAAGCTAGCTCTTTCACCATCTTATAAAAATGATGATTTAGTTATAGAAAACTCTTCCAAACCTCATAGGCACATTAAAAACTCAGAAAACCTCAAAAATAT
This sequence comes from Pinus albicaulis, assembly GCA_034641835.2. Classification (NCBI taxonomy): domain Eukaryota; kingdom Viridiplantae; phylum Streptophyta; class Pinopsida; order Pinales; family Pinaceae; genus Pinus; species Pinus albicaulis. Next base: position 787,308,746 of record CM076569.1, read on the forward strand.
CCCCAGATTGGTTTTTCCTAGTTATTGGTGGTGGACCATAGCTACATCTCTGTAAAAACAACCAAGTTCCACCTGGCGACTCCACAACTCTCAATAGACCTAAAGACTCCACTGGAGGAAGAACCTAAAACATGACTGGTCATCCTAGAAAGAAAAAGCACTCAGGCCTTAGTTGGATTCAAGAAATTATTGTCTTTATCTATAACTATGTTCTATCCTACTTTGAGCCTGATCAAGAATACACCGATGAGATCTACATTGATCATTGGAAGGATCTCAAACCTCGAAAAGCGAAGCCTCAAATTTCAGACCATGAGCAGGCTTATACACCTGTGCTTACCCCAGATTCACCTATGGAAAACCTAGCAAAACATGAGCCTCATGCTACCTTTCCCACTCTGGCTGAAACCTCAAACAGTCATAAATCTCTTTTTACACTACCTATATCCACAAAGGTCCCAGAAAGATACAAGCCTCTGGTTTTACCTCCCATCTTCCGAGCCCTCCCTGCAAATCTTCAAAATAAATTACCCAGATTTGATGGAGAAAGCTCCAAAGTCACCGCTGAAGAGCACCTCCAAAATATTGAGGATTTACTTGACCTTTATGAAATAGAAGAAGATGATGTGCATATTAGAATGTTTGCCTTATCATTACAAGGAAAAATTAAGAGTTGGTTTAAAGACCTTCCAGCTGCAAGCATTACCAATTTTCATCAGTTCACTCAAATCTTCCTAGATAGGTGGGTGGTCATGGGTAATAAAGTTATCATCATAAAGGAATACAATTAGTTAAAAAGACAACTAGGGGAGACAATACAAAACTTTTCAGCCAGGTTCAATAAAGTATACCATGCAATGCCTGCTAACATAAAGCCACCCCTCAGATGTGCTCTCTTGCACTACCCAGATTCTTTTGACCCAGAGATGGTTTTCCGGATAAGAAATAAATATCCTTTGACCCTAGAAGAAATGCAAAGGATAGCAGTTGATGTAGAATTCAACATACTAAATAGGGAGGCACAACTAAGAATAATAGAGAAAGACAAAGCAAATCAAGAGAGACTAATATCTTCAGAGGAAAAGTTGGAAAAATTGGTATGTATGTTCGGCAAACTAGAGCATCTACTTGACAGGAAAAGAGAAAAACACAAAGTTAAGGTTAACACTGCTTATTCAAACCAACCTACACTTCTTCCTCAGGATGAACACACTCGACTATTACAAGACAAGAGTTATAAACAAAATGTGCCTAATGGGAAAGTTGCAAATAAAAACATAGAGGAATGCTCTAAAGAGACTATCAACCATTTTGAAATCACAGATTCTGAAATGGAAGAAGAATCAAAACCTTTAGGTTCTCTACCCTTATGCTTTAAATCATTCCAGACTTTGAAAGAAAATTTGCATCCTAAAGATCTCTCAACAGTTATTCAGGAAAACCCTGCTCAAGTTAACTCTCACCTAAATCAAGAAGAGTTGATTGAAGAGGAATTCAAATCTGAGATAGAAGATAAATCAAAACCTATAGGATCTCTACCTTTATGCTGGGAGTCATTTGAGTTCATAAAAGCAAATTGGCCTCCTAAAAATCTATCAGAAAAAACTCATGAATTACATGCTAACTATCCTCAACATCACAAAGAATTGGTTGAAGATGAAAACAAGCAAGAAATGAAAGAGAACCCATAGGATCTCTCTAAAGGCATAAGTAATGATTCATCATCTCTCATAGGTGAAGCCCAAAAAGACATTCATCCTTCAAATCAGATTTCCCAAGAGAAAGAGGATTATTGTAGTTATATCCGAAGAGAAATGAAAATGCCTCCCTTTTTAACTGAAGAGGAAATAGATCAACTTATAAACATGCAGAAAACCTCTGAAACTTCATATAACCAAAAATTTTCTGATCTTTCTCCTGTTAATCTTGCATATCATAAGTCAAAAAATAGATTTGTAAATCAATTTGAAGAAAAGAAATCTGATAGTCCAATATGCATGGCTGGTGACATTACTTATATTAATGATTCTCCAAGGTTTGATCAATATGTTGATGATTATGATTTCCAAACAAAAGCTAACTTTGTAGAATACTCAGTTTTTGATTTTTGGGAGGAAGCTCAGTTTCATAAACTTGAGGAAAGTGACCAAACAAAACATAGCAACTATGACAATGATGAGGAAAGCTCAGAAAATTTGGAAGCAAATGAAGGCTTGAAAATTGATGATCACAAGAAAGTTGCTGTTTTTCTTTCTCAAGAATATTTGTTGCCAAAGAGTATCCCTGCCCATCAAATTGATGACATTCACATAGTTTTCAGCCCGCCCTATCAAAACACATCAGCTTGGAAAGAGAACTACACTGAAATATATGATGAGTCTGACAGTTCAAGTGATCATGAGCAAGGGGAAGAGTGGCTTTACCAGGAGAGTCCCAAATATAGCCAAGTGGAAGAAAGAGTAGTCCTGAAAGAAGCCTATATATCAAATCCTCTAGATCGGGTATTATTCCAAGATCCATTTGTTGTTTTCCTTGAGAAATCTGAAGGAGTAGTGGGTTCTATCATGAACAAGTTGCTACCAAGAATGAGAAAAAACTTAAGCACTACTGTCCGAAAACAAGCCAAATGGGAGTGGCCTTTTCATTACTTCAGCATCATGAAAGAACTAAACCAAGATCAACCATGCAATCATCTACTTGACTGGCTATATTGGAAAGAAGAGTTCACCAAATGAATGTATGTTGTGTATAGTTTAGACTAGGATAGATAGATAGCTGTGAAAAATAAGCTCAGCCATGTGAGCATCTTTTCAGTTTTAGTTTGTTTGAAGAAAAAGTGAAAAAGAAGAAAATACAAAAACAGTAAAAAGTAGAAAAAGAGGGCAGTTTCTAAAAAGCAATGGTACAGCCCCATACCCAAAAATAGTCATGCTGAAAAACGAGCAAGTCTAAATGCCGCTATTAGTGCTCAAATGTCTTGTTCAGTTATCTAGCCTAATCATAGCTGAACATGTTTTAAATTTAATTGCTGATAAGTTAGTGAGTGAAAAAGATGGTCAACATTGTGTAAGATTGACTTATCAAAGAGAGTAGATTAGGAAAAGATACTGGTTCCACACGCCCAAAACAGAACCAAAGAGGGAAGCGGGGATGAAAAACAAATTGTGCATCTTAGCCCCATTTTTCCTAGTTTCCATTTTATGCAAAATAATATTTGTGTGCAGCTTGTCTTTCATGCCGCAAATACATGACAAATCAGAATGTCTAACCCTGATTTGATCATTTTAAATTTCATGTTTTAGATTAGAGAACAAAATCCTGTCAAACAGCTTAACCTTGACAGTTGATCTAGCATAGGTAGAGTAATGAAGGAGTTCATCAGTTTAATCTGAACTCCCGGCAGATATAAGTGTAGAATTAGATAGGTTCATTTTCCAAAAAGAAAAAATATATATTGTCAAAAGGGTTGCTAGTCCAAATGCACCCAAAGGAAGAAAAAATGTTAGGAAAGATAGTGGGGTAGGTAGAAATATCATTGATGCTAAACATGCTATCATTTTTCAAAAGTAGCATCAAGGAAGAATGAAATTTGCGCCAATGGGTAAGGCACTGGTCTTCATAAGCCAAAGATTTGAAATTCTGGACACCTCCTGAAAAGGAGCTGCCCTCCCCAAATGGAGCCACTGTTAGTCATCAGTATTTTTCACTTGTTGGTGATGACTAGTTGTAACAGCCAAGTTTTCTAGCAGCTGATCTAAAATTTGTCAAATTTTCCAGCCAGCTGGAAAACACCCATAAAATTTTTTTCCCTCTTACCTTTCAGTCCGCCCATGATGAGATGAAACCCCATTATCAAATCCTACCTAGCCTCAGCCATACTAGTCTGCCCATAAGCTCTAAAGAGATAATCCAAATCTATTCAAACGGTCTCCCCTAAGTTAGGAAGTGGCACTTTAAGGCATTTCTCCCTTGGAAAACTATCCAAGAGCCAAATAACTTCCATCTTCTATTGACTAGTCATAACAGACCTTCCCATTCTGCAAATAAAGTTGGTTACAACCCTAGGTCGTGCCACTAATACACCCTTCAGTCTCAGCAATACATAGACCATAAGTCAAGCTGATTTTAGGTGTTTTTACAGTGTTTTATGGATCTTTCAAGGACAGAAACATACGAGCATATCAGAAGACAATTTTTGGCTCCACATGAGAAGACAACTGCTTCTCAATGTGGTCTTGAGCCTGAGATGCAGCTACAGAGAAAAGAGTTTTTCTTCAAGCTCTTGCGACCTCATTCAAATCCTGAAAGGACAGTGAAAGAAAAACAACATTGTTAAGAGGCTGATGATAGGACATGACTGAAAAACCTCCTTCATATATAAGCAGAGGGTTTGAAGACTGAAAAACCTCCTTCATCTATAAGTAGAGGGTTAAAAGCGCCTCCTTCATCTATAAGCAGAGGGAAAATGGACAAAATTTGATTTTTAGAATCTGCACTGACTAGAGTACTTTTTTTAGGTACAGTGAGATAGCAACCAAGGGATTTTTTCATGAAAATGATGATTAAAGGGCAGAGGTAAAGTAGTGGGTTTTTAAAATGGTCTGCAGGAGTTTCATTATCTTTTAAATTACAAGGCAAAACCTATAAGCTGACAGGTTCATCATCATTGAAGAAAGACTGTGAAAGCAGATAGTCAAAAGAGTCAAAGGGGGTCTTGGTCTCAAAATAACCTCTGCCATCATTTTCAAAAGGAAAACAAGCATCTGCCAAAGAATACATCCTTCATAAGCAAAGTAAAGGAGCTCATCATGGTTTGAAGATAAAAAGAAAGTCATAGCATATGGAAAAGGCTCTAAAGAGGCTGCTCTCCAAAAAGAGGTGAAATAAATGAGAATTCAGGCTTCTTGCAGACCTCCTCCATAGAAGAACTAAAGGGTAGCTCTCCCTTGTTCAATTTTCAAATCTAGAACATCATCCCTGTTTTATCTCCTTAAAACTGAAAACTGGATCATTTTGTCAATTTGAAGATAAGTTAATGTTTTTGGGATTGAAGGCCTTTTGTAAATAGGATTTTCACTTACAGTGTACCCACAGTCAAAGAGAGGCTCAAATATCTCATCTCAACAAATACAAAGCGATAGTAAAATTTGCATGGCTGTTGAATCATGATACCTCTGCCACAGTAAAATTAGGGTTAAGGAGCGCCCGGGAATTTTGTTTCAAAATGTGTTTCTGACCAAACAGAGATGAAATTTACAAAAGTGAGAGATTTTTTTGTCCCTCATAGGTTTAAGAAGAAAAACCTCCTTCAGTTTCTACACAGGTATCATGGTTTGTGAGAAATGTGAAAAATACAAATGTCACGGGAGAATTTCTGCACCAGGATTCATCATTTTGACCAGTGATGGGACAGTCAGATTTTGAACAGAAAAATGGACTCCAAATGAAAAAATTAAAATTTTTCTGGAAATTAGACTTCCATAACTTTCCGACGAGCCATCTCGGACCAAATTCCGACAACAGGAAGGCATCCAAAAGTAGCCTACAAAAAACGCTATGTTTTTTGGCACCAACATTCACCATTTTTTACCAGTGATGGGACAGTAAGTTTTTGAACACCAAAATGGACACCAAAAGAAACAACTCAAGCATATTTTGAAATTAGACTTCCATAGCTTTCCAACGAGCCATCTCGGGATCAATTCTGACACCGGGAAGGCATCCAAAAGTGGCTTACAAACAGCACTATGCATTTTTGCACCAGGATTCACCAGTTTTAACCAGTGTTGGGAAAATGAATTTTTGAACAACCAAATGGACTCCAAATGAAACAATTCAAGTTTTTCTGGAAATTACACTTCCACATCTTTCCAACTAGCCATCTCGCGCCCAATTCCGACACCGGGAAGGCCTTCAAAATGGGCTGCAAAGTTTCGCGACGAGTTTGAAAAGTTGCGCAGCGCATTCAGGTAGAAAATTTCCAAAGGAATGTATTGATGCGCGGCACGCCTATAGAAGCGCGTGGCGCACCTGCAGCATCAGTCAAAAAATCACCAAAAATCCTGCAAAAAATATTTCCAGAGCTGCTCAACCAGTCAAGCAAATATTTCCATTGAAGTTTCGAGGTATTCTAGGTGCATCCTTGGTATTTTTGAATTTCTAAGAAGATGTTGAAAGCTATGTTTTTCAAAGGACTAAATGTTGATGAAATGGTGAAGGTCTTGGTAGGGGTGGCAAAGTAATTTGTGAGTATTTCAATGAATTTTGTTACAGTGGAAAGGAGGGTTGGTTTTTTCTGTTTAAAACTCAAAATTTCACTGTGGTGTTAACTACCCAAGATCGACATAACAGTAGCATTGTGTTTGAATTAATGCCTAAAGGCCTGGATACTCCCCTCAATACAGTGCTAAAAGAAAAACCAGATAGCCAGGTTATATCCAACAGTAGAATTTTGTCAAATTATTGAAGGTACCCTAAACTATGATAGGGCAAAGTAAAATTTGGTCACCTCAGTATATGGTGAAAACATTATTAAATGGAAGGCACTGTTTAAAGGCAGAAAACCTAGTATTTAAACAAATGAGATAGTGGGCCTCTTATCAAATAGCAGTAATCATGGTGTAAGGTTTGCTTTTGTCATTTCAGAGGTTTCCTCCGTGTGTTAAAAAGGGAAAAGACAGTGTTTGACCTTTCATTCCATAAAGCAGAGTCAGTGAGTGAAGTTACCTTTTGCATTTGGAGGTATTGTCAAACCTTGTGTGAAGAGTAGTGAATACAAGGAGTGTGGTGATTGTGAGGAGTTTCTACTGTTAGACTCCTATAGGGCTGTTGTGCTCACACTAACACAAGGATTTTGGTGACTCCCCCTATAACACAGTGACCTTTGAATGTGTATATGCTTTTTGTTGACTGTGTGAGGGTTCTTAAATCTACTTATTGAGTGGCATAAAAAGAAGAAAGAGCAGTGTTTTCAATTAATAAGGTGTTTGATTTTCCTTTCTCTAAAAAAAAGGCTGTCCTGTGTCCTCCAAAACACCAAAAGTTGGGTGACCTTACCATAAACTCAGAAAATCATTTGACTATGTTGACTGTGTGCTTATTCTTGAAACTGCTTGTTGGTTGCATATAAAGAAAGGACAATGTTTTGAAGGAGAAGGGATATAATACCAAAGGAAACCTTTTACATAGCATTTGAAACCATTGTTACCTTGATCAAATAGTAAGTTGATAGGGAAGGCAGAGTTTTGTTTAAAGAAGACATTTCAAAAAACTTTGAGGCAGTTTGGTGTTGCAGAAGCGCATCTAGAATAAGATGCCTCCGAGGCATAGCTTGAGAGAGTAAATGACCATTTGGAGAAGAAGTTGGAGAGGGAAAACAAGGATTTAGAGCTTCAAAGGAGAATGACGAGGCATTATAAGAAGTTAAATCAGTTTGCCCGGCGCAAGTTAAAGACTGCCCAAGAAAAGCTCAAGGAAGCTAAAGGGAAGCGCCCGACACGGAAAGTGAAGAAAGACACATCAGGACTTGATATTTTGGCCACTGATTCAGAACAAATTGCTAAGAACCCTTGAGGGTCATACTCCCTGATTTTGGGCAAATTTCGACATATTTTGGTTTTTTGGCATTTTTGGGTTTTTGGTCAAAACTCATGGTTTTCGCCATTTCAGTTTGGGGGATCGACAAAGGAGGAGAATGGTATCATTGGATGCCATAATTTTAGGAGCACACACTCAGTAATTTTCAGGACATTTGGAGATCATTTTCTCCCCCGAAATGGCGAAAAATGCTTGCTTTTTGCACACTCTGCCCGGTCTATCAGCAAACTATATTTTTTGGTTTTTTACACACAGGCCTAGTTTTGGAGGACTTCCAGGCATCATATTGGGAAAATTATAGTTGTTCCAGAAATTAGACACTCATATATTTCCAACGAGCTATCATGAACCTTTTTTCGACATCGGGAAGGCTGCCAAATGTTTCCAGCAAGTCAGGGGACCTTTTGCTGATGTAAATTTTGGGTATTTTTGTAAAATTTGAACCTTTAAAATTTGTTTTTTCCTCATGTGCGTTTAGCTATTTTTGCACATGAGAAGTTATGAAAAGTCAATTTAATTCCCTTTTTTAGCATTTTCTAGATATTTTATGAGATATTTTGTGCCTTGGGCTTTGCAAAGCCTCAAGGACAAATCTAGATATTTTGATTAGGTCAATGGGATAGCAAGTTGAACCATGAGGTTTTCCTCACTTGAGCCTATATATTCCAAAGGCTTTCATTGTAAAAAAGGCTGAACTTGATGATAGAAGCAATATATGGTCATATAAGCTTAGGAAGAAATACTTGTCTCATGCTTTTGGATTGCCTCTTGGATGTTCTTGGATGATGAAAGAGGATTGTTGTTGGATTCCATGACTTGGTAGAATGGTATAGGGTCTCTTTCTTTGTTTTGTATTCTAGTTTTCATTCATGAATACATGTTTCTTGCTTGCTATAGATCAATAGAGAAAAAATTTGAGACATGCCCTTGGAGGCACCTCAAATTTCATGTTTCTTCATAGCTTTCATGTTTTCCTCTTCCTTAGTCACATTAAAGAATTCTTAACTTCTCTTTAATAACTTATGGATATTGTTGCTTATTTTCATTCATGGTCTTATACATGCTAAGTATGATTTACGGTATGCCCTGCTTACCTATGGCTAGTTATAGCTCCATCCATGAAATTTCTCTTTGACTGATCAGATTATCATTTTGTTGAACCAAGGAGGCCTAGTTCCAATCTAGCCCTTTGTCTAAGACTATGAAAATCGTGTTATCAAAGTGCCCAATAACTCGAAGTACTATTTTTGGGCGTTCCGACATGGTGATTTGAGTTGTTTGTCTGTCTTGAGTGTTTTCCCCAAAGTCTGATGGCCATTTCCCAAAGTTAGAGAGTTAAAAGTCTCTATGCATGGCTTGAATGTTTATTTCTATGTATTGATTAGCTTATAGTTACATTTGCATGATTAATGGTTTTCCCTACCATGTTTATGACTACTATTAAACTAGTTATGCTTAAAATCCTTTGTTGTTCATAAACTTGATGTCCATTTACTCCATTTTGCCCAAATATCCTTTCTACCCTGAATCAATCGGCCCTTCAATAGCCTTGTATCACCATCTAATAGCTTTCTTGACCTTTTTGACCCCATAGCCCAGTTGATCTGACATCTTTTTACCTATCTCGTATCTTTGATCAGTTTCATCCCTCACAACTAAAAAACCAAAACCAAAAAACCTACTTCATAACTAGCCTAAAATCAGAACACAATAAGCAAACACACAGATATCCCTTACACATATAGAAAGAGCCCTCTCTGAGTCCAGGAAGGCTAGGTCCTTGGGCTCCAAAGATTGGTTTGATGTTACACTGTCATTTGGCTTGCGAATCAGCCAAATCATGGGACCCTAACAAATTTATTTCCTGCAATTTATTTCCTGGTTTGCTTTCTCTTGGATCATGCAAATATATTATCCCTACACCAGTGCATGTAGAATTATGCACTCTCGTTTGCTAGTTTATTTATAGCAAGAACTTTATTCTTTTTCCTTCATATGATTTAATATATTTTTGCAAGTAAGGATTTACTATAAGAAGGAATAATTTCTAATATTAAAGGCCAAACTTTTGATGATTAAGAATGACTTCGTGAAATGGAAAGAATGTTGTTACAATATCTTAATTCATATCTGCACCTCATGATTTAAGGAGAAGGATTAAACGTAATTTGGAGTATTACAGTGAACCTTTATTTGAGTTAGATTTGGTCACATGAAAAATCGATTTGACTAAAGAAGGTCTGCTTTAACTTTTGAAGATTTTTTTCATCTTAAAAGTTTATTTCTATTGCAAGGTTCAGTTGATTGAAACATTATTTTTCATGTGTAAGTTGTTTTAGAATTCTGCCCATGTTTGCAATTCTTTTTATAGTTAACGCGCCCTCTTGTTTTTTGAAATTAAATTGGAAAAATTGGTGTAGGAAGCTTTGTTTCGGTACAAGAAACAATGTCTTGTTACAGGAATAGAGTGCTCTAAGCCTTGAGGCTTAGAGCCCCTACATGAAGACATAAGTATTTAGTATAAGTGTAAAATATACTTCTCAGATAAGTTCTGTACTTGTACTAGTGAAAGCAGATTGCACGAGTATAGGAACGGCCACTTATTGTGAGAAGGAAAATCATTTACAAGGCAGATCTTTTCAAGCGCCCACTTGATAAACTACCACCTCCTATACTAAGGATAAACATATAATTCTAATTCAACAGTTAAGATTATTACAGTAGTGTGAAATTTTCATTATTTGATTTCTTTGTAAATGTATTCTTTTACATTCCAAAACTATAATTTCTTTGGTGTCAATTTCCTTTGAGATTGTTTTCTGTTGATTCTGCAATATTTCAATTGAGAAGTAGAAATAGAAATAGGAAAATTTCATACCACTTATGGCATTACCTGTGCTTTGTCTCTAAGTTTACGAAACCCCCAGGTTGAAAATTATGTGTTGAAGGAGTTTTCTTAAGTGAAATTATTGCACCCAACATTTTGGCGTCGTTGCCGGGGACACGATTTGGGTTGCTAAGAATTTTCCATTTTTTTGCAATAGCGGTAAGTCTACTATTATTTTTTCTACATTGTACTTCTATTGATTGAAAGTATTTTTAGGTGTTGATTTACTTTTTCATTCCAGCATTTTATTAAATTATTGTTTTGTCATTTTTTTAAATGAATGCCTAAAAGACATAGGGGTCTGAATCCCACTAAGGGCTGAGGAAATACTGGTAAATCTAAAAAAAAAATCTCATATTGGGCCTTTTGTAGGCAGGAAGTTCAAACGAACCCAGACTCATCATGCAGGAACTGTCCACTTGGATTTTAACAACAGTAGTCCAGGAGTTATGCAGCCCACGAAGGGGAAGCAAGAGATTATCAAAACTCATAGTCAGTCTTCTCAGCCCGTTGAGGGTAGTTCGAATGGAGGAACAACAATAATAGATCACGAGGACCATGCCAAGGGATCTGGTGAAAATTAGGTAAATGAGGAACAATCCACTTTTGGATTCCCAATTGTGGTTCCAAATGTAACTGTGAAAATGAAGAATATACCACCATCAAATCTTCCTTATTTCTATGGTGAGGTAGATGAAGACCCATGATATTTTATATTCGAGCGTGATATTTAGTGTAGGAGCTATGATTATTCATCCAATGCTCAAAAATTAAAGTTGTTTGTCGCAACTCTCAAGGATGCAGCATTACGTTGGTTCATGGGACTAGGGGGGAACACTATAGATTCTTGGGAACAGATGAAGAGAGTGTTATTGTCGAAATATCAAGAATATTGTAAAACTAGATATATTCAATATGAAATCTTTACTATTGTGCAAAATGATGATGAGACTCTAGAGGACTACTTAGAGAGATTCATGTACATCCTTCAAAGGTCAAAGCACAAATTTGATCTAAGTACCATTAGAACCTTGTTCTTACGTGGACTTACTGATGATGCTAGGAATAATTTGAATTTGTTAGGATAAGGGGATATTTCCCATAAATCTTTTGATCAAATTAGTGACTTCTGAAGGAATTTCTCTAGGAACCAATATAGATCCGTTAAAGGAATTCAAAATAGAAATAGGAAAACCAAATCTACTGATGATAGATTGTACATTTCTGTGGTGTATATCTTTAGATGAAAAACTCAAAATCTCCACAGCCTTCATTTTTTAGTCTAAATTTCGAGTCTAAATCAAGACTCATCTTCAGGACAAACCTGCTAAGAAGAGAGTAGATTAGGGTGAATAAATTGAGGAAAAAGATGATGGGTAAAAGAGCCGATCAATTTCTAAAATTTAATAAAAGGTTATTTATTTGATTAATTAGTTATTTACTTTTTCTTGTCTTTTATCCACTTTTATTTCTAATTATATTAATGATATTATGATTTTTGAATTGGATAACAAAATAGAAAATACGAAAATTGAAATAATGAATATTGTTAGCAAATAAATAGACTCTTTGAAATTTTAGCAAAAACTAGTAGAAGAACAAGATTCATTTTCTATTCTTTGTCCAAAATTTAGGAAAATAATCTTTTAAGAGAATTTCCTCTTGATATTAAAGGAACTAATAAATGTGCAGTTTGTGCAGAGAACCATGCCATGGAAAAATGTCTGTCCATACCTAGAGTGAAAGCTATATTTGAAGGAGGGTAACTTGAAGTCGAATCATTTCATGCTATGGGAGCATGAAGGAACTGGCCTTAGGTAAGTGCAGGTATGGCTCCTGAACTTCTTCCACATTTTTTTGGTTATAATGCACAACCATATTCCTATCCTAACACTAGTCACTCTCAACATTGGTAGCATGGGAACCAATATCATTATGGAAAACCCTCCCAATATTTTCAACAAGGATGGATAGGGCCAAACCATTCACACCATTCCTATCCTACACCTATGCAGTCATACCCACATACATATGCACCTTACCTAATGCCACAACCATCATTACCTCAGCTGAGTCAGCCAATTCTGCCATTTCCTTTACCTCCACCATTTCGACCTCCTCAACCGCCTGCCGAACCCATACCAAACCCCAATAACAAAGTGATAAAATGTTCCATTCTGTGGACCCTCTTTTTCCATCCAAATACCAGTCTATGTCAATTGGAGTCAATGATCTCCAATTGAGATCGGGGAAGATAGTAACCTCAAAAAAGAAAAAACAGCCCATGGTGATTATTGAAGAGAAAGGTGAGGAGGAAAATCCTGACCATTCTACGAAAGGTGTCACCATTAAGACTATCCTCGTACCTTCAGAACCTTTTCCATCTTCTTCCAACCAACCTCCCTACACAGAGAGGTTACTTGCAGAGAGGAATGACCCCATTCCCGATTCTAGCTTTGATTTTGAGCTTAGGAACCTTTTCTTAAACGTACCTTTGCTCCAAGCTATCAAAGAGATCCTCATATGTACAAAAATCATTAGGGAACTCTGCCTCAAGAAGCTAGGAAGGAGAATATTGGAACATCAAACCATTCAATTTTTTGGTAGAGAAGCAGAGTTAATGATAGGGTATATGCACATGGATAAATATACTGACCCAAAAAACCCTGTTGTCTCTATTCATATAGGTGATTTCCTTGTATCTAATGTACTTATAGACCTGGGGGCAACCATTAATGTTATGACCAAGAAAACAATGGATCAACTTGGACTGGTCCATATTTGTCCTACTCCCACTGTGCTTGAATTGGAAGATAGATATAAAATCAAGGAAAAAGGGGTCTTAGATGATGTGGTTGTTTCATTATATTATTGGGAACATCCCGCAAAATTCATTTTGCTTCAACAAAAGAATCATGTGGGAGGACATCCCTTGATCTTAGGACGACCATGGATTGCTATGGCTGATGCTTATATTGGATGCCGTTCTGGTGACATGTATATTTCCCATGGAGATTCTAGGAAAAAGGTCATCTTATATCAACCCACTAGATCCATTCAGGAGCTGCGAGACACTTTGTGGTTAGACTATAGTAGTGATGAGGAGACTCAGTCTGTTGTAAAACCAACTCCAAAAATAGAAGAAAAGAGGTATAAATGCCTTAGAAATAAGCCACTTCGAGAAGGGAGCCTCTAATACATTACATGAATGAACAATTTTTGGATGATACAAATTACAAAACCTCCTTTCTATATATAGGAGTCCATGGGGCCACAATGTAATCCTAGTGGGGCCACAATATAATCCTAGCCGACCTAACAATAATTATTTAAGGGCACAATAATAACAATATGGGGGTTACAGGGGTACAACAATAACAATAAGGGGGGGCTACACTAACATAATAAGGGACTTAACATAGTCTGTTTCCATGATACATCATTATGTTGAATCCTCACAGGAGAGTGACATTCAAGACTTCCTAAACAATCTAACCACCATGCACAATTTTGAGTCATCGAGTCAGATTTTTAGTCTAGATTTTTAGGAAAGTCACGACTCTCTACCTCCCTCACCACCATCTTTAGCAACACCTCTGTGTACTCTTGAGCCTGATACCACTCTTGTTGATATTAGTCCGGTAAAATCCTTGCATATCAGTTTAGACTTGGATTCATCCCAGCAAGAGCAGCTTGTGAATTTGTTACAAAACCATCTTGATGCCTTTGCATGGGGCTATGAATATATGAAAGGCATCCCTCCTAAAAATTTTACCCACCATATCTATATTCAGGATGGTGCCCAACTTGTCCAAAAACCCCAAAGGCATATGAACCCATCTCTAAGAGATGTTGTAAAGGAAGAATTGCAAAAAATATTGGATGTTGATTTTATCTATCCTATTTCTAACATCCAGTGGGTCTCTCCATTAGTATTAGTCCCGAAAAAATATGGGAGATGGCGCATTTGCATTGATTACAAATAATTGAACAAATCCACTCTTAAGGATTACTTCCCCCTTCCTTTCATCGATCAAGTACTTGATACCCTTGCTGGTAAGAAGTAATTTGATTTTCTAGATGGATTTAGTGGTTATAACCCAATACAAATTGCACTCGAGGATCAAGACAAAACCACCTTTACATGCCCATGGGGTACATTTTCTTACCGAGTGCTTCCCTTTGGGCTATGTAATGTCCCGCATACCTTTCAAAGGGTAGTCTTGGCCATTTTTACTAACCTTGAGTGTGTGGAAATTTATATGGATGATTTTCTTGTGTTTGGTGATTCATTTCAGGAAGCCCTCAAGAATCTAGAAAAGGCTCTTCTTCGTTGCCAAGAAGGTCATATTTCCTTGAGTGAAAAAAACTATAGATTAATGTGCAAGACAAGAGTGGTTCTTGGCCATCTTATTTCCGACAAAGGTATCCAAGTTGACCCTGCAAAGATAGAAATTTGTTTGAGTCTTCCTGTACCCAAAACTCAAAGGGAAGTGAGAGGTTTTAAGGACATACTGGCTACTATAGGAGGTTCATTAAGAATTTATCTAGGATAGCTACCCCCATTTTTCTACTTTTGGCTAAGGATAGTGATATTTCTTGGCCCATAAATTGCCAACAATCCTTTGACACGTTGAAGGAAAAACTAGTTTAGGCACCAGTTTTGAGAGGACCAAACTAGTCCCTACCATTTCATATTTCCTCTGATGCCTCAAATACTGCTATTGGCGCAGCTTTAGGATAGGAAGAAGACAATTAATCCTATGTTATTTACTTCATTAGTAAAAACTTGTCACCCACTGAATTAAACTACATAATTACTGAGAAAGAGTTATTAGCTGTAATTTTTGCTATTAATAAATTTAGACACTACATTATAGGGTATGAAGTTTTTGTGAGTACTGATGATTCTGCAGTAAAATATTTGATGCATAAACCATTAACTAGCGGTAGAGTGATAGGATGGTTATCATTTTTGCAGGAATTTAACATTACCGTTGTTGATATACCAAGAAAATCTAATCTGGTAGCAGATTTCCTTTCAAGATTAAATAATCCCGATGAAGCAATTCCTGTTGATGATGATTTTCTTGACGAACACCTTTTTGTTGTGTCGACAGAATCCCCATGGTTTGTTGACATAGCTAACTATTTAGTCACTAGAAAAACACCACCTCACTTATCCACTCATGAAATGCGAAGTATTATACAAAAAAGTGTTGCATATTCTTGGGTTCAAGGAGACCTCTTTTACACTGGACCAAATATTATTATCCATATATGTGTAAGAGAGGGAGAAGTGTTTGATATCTTAAAATCTTCCCATGACAAACCTTACGGAGGTCACTTTGATGATAAGCGGACTGCATATAAAGTTTTGCGATCTGGATATTTTTGGCCCTCCTTGTTTAAGGATGCTAAACAATATGTCAAGCGATGTGGTAGCCATCAGCAAGTGGACCAACCTAATCGAACCAATGAAATGAATTTATGTCCTCAGGTTATGATTGAGCCTTTTGAAAAATGGGCCATTGATTTTGTAGGAACAATAAATCCAACATCATCAAATAAAACACATATTTTTCGTTTGTACAGATTTCATTACAAAATGGGTAGAAGCTAAAGATGTTTCTTTTGCTACTGAAAAAGTTGTTTTTGATTTTCTCTTTACTTAAATATTTACTATATTTGGTGTGCCTAGAGATATTGTTTCTAACAATGGTTCGTAATTTATTTCTAATTTGGTACAGGGAGTGATGGAGTAGTACAAAATCTGGCACAGGAAATTTACATCGTATCACCTACAAGAAAATGGTTAGGTGGAGTCCAAAAACAAGGTGAATGAGTCCATCCTTACGAAGACAGTAAATATCCATAGAAAGGATTGAGCCAACAGATTACTGGAAGCCTTGTGGGCATACCAAACCACTTGGAGGAACAACACGGGACACACACCATATGAGCTAGTGTACGGGAAATAAGTCCTCCTGCAGATAGAGTTCTAGATCAAAACCTTCAGGACTGCAGTCCAATTAGGATTAGATCTCTCTGAAGCACAAAAAAAAAATCTCCTATAGTTGAATGAGTTAGATGAATTTCGAAGGGATTATGTTCAACAAAACATATTGGTTCAAAAACAGTGCAAAAAGTGGCATGATAAGTCCATTCGAAAGAAGAAGTTCCAACTGGGTGATTGGGTACTCCTTTATGATTCTGGATTTAAATATTTTAAAGGGAAATTCCATACATGCTAGATGGGACCTTATGAGGTAGTCAAAGTGTTTGAAAATGGAGCGGTAGAAATAAAAAATATTGATGGATGGAATTCCGTATTCCTAGTAAATGGGCATAGATTAAAAATGTATTTTCTGCCCCTTACTAAAGGAGATTTTATGCAACAAGTCCAACAACAATCGAGTTATGATTGAGCCTTTTGAAAAATGGGCCATTGATTTTGTAAGGAACAATAAATCCAACATCATCAAATAAAGCATATTTTTTGTTTTTCTGATTTCATTACAAAATGGGTAGAAGCAAAATTTGTTTTTGATTTTCTCTTTATTTAAATATTTACTAGATTTGGTGTGCCTAGAGAGATTGTTTCTGATAGTGGTCCACCATTTATTTCTAATCTGGTACAGGGTGTGATGGAATAGTACAAAATTTTGCATAGGAAATCCACACTGTATCACCTGCAAGAAAATGGTTAGGTGGAGTTCACAAACAAGGTGATTGAGTCCATCCTCATGAAGAAAGTAAATATCCATAGAAAGGATTGGGCTAAAAAATTACTGGAAGCCTTGTGGGCATACCAACCACTTGGAGGAATAGCATGGGACACACACCATATGAGTTGGTGTACAGGAAACAAGTCCTCTCGCTGATAGAGTTCCAGATCAAAACATTTAGGATTGCAGTCCAATTACGGCTAGATCTCTCTGAAGCAAAAAATCAACGTCTTTTATAGTTAAATGAGTTAGATGAATTTTGAAGGGATGTTTTTCAACATAACATGTTGGTTCAACAACAACGCAAGAAGTGGCATGATAATTCTATCTGGAAGAAGCAATTCCAACCAGGTGATTGGGTACTCCTTTACGATTCTAGATTTAAATATTTTAAAGGGAAATTCCATACACACTGGATGGGACCTTATGAGGTAGTCAAAGTGTTTGAAAATGGAGCGGTAGAAATAAAAAATATTGATGGACGTAATTTCGTATTCTAGTAAATGGGCATAGATTAAAGTGTATTTAGGCCCTTACTAAAGGATATTTTGTAATACAACAAGTCCAACAACAATCGAGTTATGATTGAGCCTTTTGAAAAATGGGCCATTGATTTTGTAGGAACAATAAATCCAACATCATCAAATAAAACACATATTTTTCGTTTGTACAGATTTCATTACAAAATGGGTAGAAGCTAAAGATGTTTCTTTTGCTACTGAAAAAGTTGTTTTTGATTTTCTCTTTACTTAAATATTTACTATATTTGGTGTGCCTAGAGATATTGTTTCTAACAATGGTTCGTAATTTATTTCTAATTTGGTACAGGGAGTGATGGAGTAGTACAAAATCTGGCACAGGAAATTTACATCGTATCACCTACAAGAAAATGGTTAGGTGGAGTCCAAAAACAAGGTGAATGAGTCCATCCTTACGAAGACAGTAAATATCCATAGAAAGGATTGAGCCAACAGATTACTGGAAGCCTTGTGGGCATACCAAACCACTTGGAGGAACAACACGGGACACACACCATATGAGCTAGTGTACGGGAAATAAGTCCTCCTGCAGATAGAGTTCTAGATCAAAACCTTCAGGACTGCAGTCCAATTAGGATTAGATCTCTCTGAAGCACAAAAAAAAAATCTCCTATAGTTGAATGAGTTAGATGAATTTCGAAGGGATTATGTTCAACAAAACATATTGGTTCAAAAACAGTGCAAAAAGTGGCATGATAAGTCCATTCGAAAGAAGAAGTTCCAACTGGGTGATTGGGTACTCCTTTATGATTCTGGATTTAAATATTTTAAAGGGAAATTCCATACATGCTAGATGGGACCTTATGAGGTAGTCAAAGTGTTTGAAAATGGAGCGGTAGAAATAAAAAATATTGATGGATGGAATTCCGTATTCCTAGTAAATGGGCATAGATTAAAAATGTATTTTCTGCCCCTTACTAAAGGAGATTTTATGCAACAAGTCCAACAACAATCTGAAAAGGAGATGGTAGGTGGAAACACCAACCTGTTGAAGATCTGAATATTTATTTTCCTCATATAATGAAAACAAATAAAAATAATTCCTATAATTTAGAAAATCAGTTGACTGACATAATTGCAGAAGGATTGGCCTGAAAACCAACATGATGGTAGGGAGATCGAAATTTCAATGAAAAGGGAATGTTGTTTGATTTTTGGATATGTTGACTGTCACCAAGAAGAAGAAGGTTCAAATGGTAACTAAGCCCTTACCCAAGTTTGGGATAGCTAGCATGGAAATTTTTATCCAAAAAACGCTCAATTCCTGTTGCATTTACTTTTTTCGGCACCAGTGCAGGCACATCTTCAAAGTAAATTATTCCCTTCTTCTATTTCTTGTTTCATAATTCCTACTATTTTTCTTTTCTTAATCCCATAATGAATTACCCTCCTCTTTATTCTAAGAAAAAATCCCTACCTGATTTCGTAAAATCCCTATTTTCCCCTAATTTTTTTTCCCACATCCCGTTTTCGTTTATCACCCTTGGTATTATTTTTCTTGGAATCCCTACTATAATATTCCTACCCATTCTGAAAATTACCCCTTTTACCACTTATTTGTTCCCTCATGGATCGATTGCAGGATCTGATGCTGTCAGATCAGAAGGCATGCTCATGAAACACCAAAGAATGTCAAATAAAACTTCTCTTGTATATTCAGGCAAAATTTTTAGTCCAGCCAAAGAACTATGTTTTATCAGAATTATTTTATCCCATTTTTCTTCGATGCTACAAAAATCCATGGTGCAGGAACATGCATGATCGCTGCAGGTAGGTTTAGTGCAAGCACATTGCAGTGCAAGAAGGATAAATGAAAGCACGTTGCAGTACAAGTAGGTTCAGTGCAAGCACGCGCTCGAATGTGAAAACACAATGAATTTTTTTTAACGTAGTACAAGAGCGCTTAATAAAAAATTATTTTTTGAAATTTAATTTTCATTTCTACAGATTAATGACTACCACAATGATAGATCACAGCATTACATTATTTAAATTTTGGTTAACACTTTTCTTTATCAATTTCTGACTTAGGGAGAAATTATTTAAGTGCAAGGTATTTTAGGTTCTGAGGTCTAATATTTTTAAGTGAAAGATATTTTAGGTTCTGAGGTCTAATATTTTTAATGAGTATCGAAGTACATCTTATGTGAATTATGAGGCAAAGTGTGGGATAGTACAAATCTACCTGAAACCCCATACTTACCTCCTTTTGAAACGATCCTCCATCACTTGTTCATAATAACCTTACCTCATAATTTGATCATCCCTGACTGTTACACTACCGCCGTAACAACCTTCGCCTCCTCCAATTATCATTACCTGCCTATAGTGGATTGATGTGTGTGTGCATCCACATGAAGGGACGATTTTAATGATTGAACATGATTGGATGGATGGGACCAAAAATACGATGGATCTCCACCATAAAATTCTCGGCAACCCTTTTTCATCCCTCAGTATGAAATTTTCTTAAGGTCGTGACAGAGAATTGAAGTGGATTCAAAACAAAGATGGCACCTATCAGAAATGAACCATCATCTGTGAAGGAGATAGAATAGACCACAAAATATCGAAATATTCTTACATTATTGAAAGAATCAGGATTTCTCCCATTTTTGCAAAAATTCGATGGTTTCGATATGGCCGTGGCTTTGGAATTTGCACAGACGTTTGAGGGAGGCCAAGCTAATATAGGCCCATTAGAGTTCGAGGTCACGGAAGAATCTATAGCATGAGCTACAAGATTTTCAACCACAGGGGAACAATGGTTTAAAAAGGAGAGAATAAAAAATAATATATGGCACCAATTTGTGGTCAACCGAAAGCTCAAATTCGATTGGAAGAAAGGGCTTCCGTGCAATCCATATTTGGAAAATGGCAGGACCTCTTGTATATATTACATAATTTTTTGACTTGTGAAGGAAGTTATTAATTAACGTCTGTGTACCATATTCAGTTATTGATGTATTTTGAATTAGGGAAACACATCAATTTCCCTTATTATCTGCTCCGAAGTTTGGAGAAAATGGCGAAAGGAGTGCAGAAAGGGGATGCGAGATAGGTTGCATACAAACTATACCATCACGGGCTCATTGTAATCCTAGTTAAGAAAGAACTGGAGGCTAAGGAAATGACCTGGGAAGCTTTCTTGAAATAATTTCAGGGAAGAAGTGTAGGGAAGTTGGTTGGAAAGAGTGCAAGAAAGAAAAGAAAAGTAGAGGCCCCAAGCCTTTCCAAGGCAAAGATCAAGAAGAAACAGGTGAAAGAAGAGGAAAATCATGTTGAAGAAACTCTGTCCTTGGTGAAAATAAAGCGACTAGGACCTTGACCAAGAAAAGTTCTGTCTCTTCGCAGACAATTTGTGCTCGGTCGAGCTCCCTGATTTTGATTAATGAGTCACCCCAGGCTTCATCTGGAGATCACAACCTCTCGGTTCTTACAGATGCAGCAGATCATACCGTGGTGAATGAATAAAATGTAGAGAGGGAGGATTACAAATCCTTGTCAGCCATCCTTCATAAGTTGAAGAAAAAAGAATGACGTCGAGTATAAGAAGAGACCCAGAAGAGGGTGAGATAGATGATGAGGTGAAACAAATAGAAACCCTCGAAAATTTTGATGAACATGGTACTGAAGTCGTTGATGAGCTGGATGAACATGATACTGAAGCCCCTGATGAGTTGGATGTACAGAGTACTGAAGCCCCTAATGAATTAGTTTTGTAGGGTACCAAAACCCTCAGCACAATGAATATGGACAATATTGAAACCCTCAGTGACATGGATGCTCCTGACACAGAAACCCTTGGTGATATTATGATGCAGACGCTGGATGGCCAAGATAACTTCAATCTTGGAAAAGATAGTACATGCTTTGAATCTGTTGCAGAAAAGGTGCTTGCACTAGATGAGTTGGACACAAAGGCCTCTACCCTGTATCTAAATAACCAGATAGTAGAACCAAAACAACAAGTTCATGACTTGGAGGCGTTAAACTAGGTCATGAAGGAACAAAATTGGCAGAAGAAAGGAAAGATAGAGTTGGCAGAAGAGGTTAAAAAATAGAAACGTCAAGTGAAGGTATGGAAGCTTCAGGATTCTAAATGCTACAAGCACCTCAAGAAGGTGACCAAACAACTTAAGGAAGCCCGAGGTAAGAAGACGAAGGTATTGAAAGAAGGAATCAGTATCCAAGTGAAGTATTGAAAGATGGCTCCCTATTTTGAAGATTTATTTGTAGAAGGTAAAGGTTGTGTGAGGAAGAAAAAATTTAGGGATGGGAGGATGTTGGTATGCCCAAATGCTCTATTTTTACCCCCTTCCTATTATAAAACCATAATCGTTAATCTGTGTTTTATCTCCATAAACCTCCTCATCCCTACACTTGTCCAAGATTACTGTCTATTCCGACACAAA
This sequence comes from Pinus albicaulis, assembly GCA_034641835.2. NCBI lineage: Eukaryota > Viridiplantae > Streptophyta > Pinopsida > Pinales > Pinaceae > Pinus > Pinus albicaulis. Next base: position 787,330,911 of record CM076569.1, read on the forward strand.
CTTCACATTTCATGTTTAAGGTTTATTTGGTTCTTAACTAGTCATTTTAAATATATTTCATGCCTTCAAATATTTCTTGTAGCTTATATTTATGTTCCTAAAGTATTTGATAAGATAAAGTATCAATCATTATATTATATTGATCTAGTGCAGGTATATTCCTGCACTGCCGACAACTATCCATTATGTGATCTCCACAATAGCTCAATCACTTCACGCAGGCATCTTGGTCCACAACGTCTATTTTAGTTGCAGTCATCCAAATCTAAACTAAAGCGAAGGATAGCCATGATGTGGTTGAGGATAAGGTCTACGACCAACGATTAGTTCACATCCTATTATGGCCGCTAGCTTAATTTTTTAATTTTTTTTGTTATTCCATTCAACCGAATGGCTCGATTTGGAGCGGCTACGTAATTTTTTATTATGGCCATAGACCAAATGGATGTATAAAGTATAGCTCTTATATAGAACTAGGTTTGCGATAGCAAGTGCAACTGTAATTTTGGTTTATTTGTAATCTCGTTGTCGCCCTCATTTTGGGTTGGACTTGAACTTAAAATTTATATTTTCTAATAAAAATTAATACAAGGAGCCACGCCATGATTTTTTCACTCTGTGTTTAATATTTCATTGATGTATTGTTAAAGTGCTGAAGAGTTTCGTTTCCTAAAATAGGAAAAAACTTGGTTGGCTAGGGCCCATCCAACCCAACTCGTTTACTCTCGTGCTTTTGTTATCTTAAAGGTGTGAGCTAAATTTGTTTATTTGCAGAAGCATGGTTTAAATATTCATTTCATTCTTGCTTAAGAATTATGATTTATTTCATTAAATAGTCAAAGTGTGAACATATCCGTTGTGTGGAAGTCAAATTGAATTAATTTATTCCTTGCAATTTCTTTCCTGGTTTTCTTTCAGTTGGATCGTGCAGATAGATTATCCCTGCACCACTGCATGTAGAATTCTGCACTCTGGTTTGCTAGTTTATTTACAAAAAGTGTTTAATTCTTTTTCCTTCATACGATCTAATATATTTTTTCAAGTAAGCGTTTACTATCAGAAGGAAGAATTTCTAATATTAAAAGCCAAACTATTGAATATTAAGAATGACTTCGTGAAATGGAAAAGAACGCGGTTGAAATATCTTAATTCATATCTACACCTCATGATTAAAGGAGAAGGATTAAAAGTAATTTGGAGTATTATAGTGAACTTTTATTTGAGTTAGATTTGGTCACATGCAAAATCCATTTGACTAAAGAAGAAATGCTTTAAATTTTGAAGATTGTTTTCATCTTGAAATTTTATTTCTATTGCAAGGTTCAGTTGATTGAAGCATTCTTTTTCGTGTGTAAGTTATTTCAGAATTTTTCCCGCCTTTGCAAAAAAATTTATAGTTAATGTGCCCTCTTGTTTTTCGAAAGTAAATTGGAAAACTTGGTGTAGGAAGCTCTGTTCCTGTACAAGAACTAGTGTCTTGTTACAGGAACAGAGTGCTCTAATACTTGAGGCTTAGAGCCCCTACATGAAGATATAATTCATCAGTATAAGTGTAAAATATACTTCTCACATAAGTTCTGTACCTATACTAGTGCAAGCAAATTACAGGAGTACATGAACGATCGATTAGTGTCAGAAGGAAAATCATTTAGAAGGCAGATCTTTTCAAGGGCCCACTTGATAAACTGCTACCACCTATACTAAGGATAAACATAGAATTCTACTTCAACAATTAAGATTATTTACAGTAGTGTGAATGTTCCTTTATTTGATTTCTTCGCAAATGCATTCTTTTACATTCCAACACTAGAATTACTTTGGTGTCAATTGCCTTTGAGATTATTTTCTGTTTGATTTTGCAATATTTCAATTGAGAAGTAGAAATATAAATAGGAAAAGTTCATACCACTTCTGACATTACCTGTGCTTCGTCTCTAAGTTTAAAAAACCCTCAGGTTGAAAATTAAGTGTTGAAGGAGTTTGCTTAAATGCAATTCCCGCACCCAACAATTATCAATAGAAAAAATTTCATATGTGGTAGGTGTTTCTTATGAATTATATATAGTTGTATCCACTTTAACATTAGGGTTTTCCATTTTTTGTATTAGTGATTGAGTAGGTCTAGGTTGGGTTTGATTAGAGGGTAGCTGGAGCTACTGCGCTTGGGTTATCCGTGGTATTGAAAGTTGTTTTTAAAAATTTTGAGATGGATGAAATTGTTGAAATGATGGTTTTTGTTGGAATGGTGGTTGGAAATATGGTGGATAATATTGTTGCAGAGGCTATTAGTAGGAATGCTAGTATGGTTGTTGAAAAGGTTATTAGTATGCGGGTTGGTTTAAATAATCTTGTAATATCCAACCTTGTTGATAATGTTGGTTTGGAGGTTGTTGAGGAGAAGAATCCTGACATGGCATATGAGAAATATATGTATTATGAACAAGATTTTGATAGTATGGAAATTGTGGATTTGGATTTGAAGACATACCTATAGGTCGATGTTTCCAAGGTATTCTTGGAGGTGAAACATAATAAAGTGATTATGTTTCTTCACCTTCTTTTATTTTTATTCCCTTCAATTCCACTATTGTTGGACAATTCTCTGTTGAGTGTTTTTTTTGCACAAATTTTGCAAAGGACAATCACACAATAAATGTTTATTTTTTCATTTTCAAGAAAAAAATATAGAGACACTGCATTTTTTTCTTATTGTCTCTTCCTAGCTTTTATTGTATCAATATGAGAACCATGAGTATTTAGAAGATATGTCTTAAATGTTTCTACTAAATTTTCAAGTTTAGCTCTAGTGACTGCTCTTGAAACCCACTTTCTTATTTTCGAAAGTGAATCTCTTTTTTCTTTACTAAAGTTTGCTCTTACTCTGGAGTATTTTTAACACAACTAAATGATTTTATCATAAGGTTATTGGCAAATATCCCCTTCCCCCATATGATTTACGGAAACCGTATATTTATCTCAGATTCCTTTTAAGAAGAGTGTTCATATAAAATCATGTCTTAGATCACTTTGCATTGGTTTTTTCAAGTTATATGTAAATATTTCTAAGTAATATTCCATTTTTCATATTCTTGTCACCTCATTTCCAAAATATCTTCTTTAGCAGTATGATATTGACAATACGGTTGGTATTTTCTCCAAAAATATAAATCTCATATGTTCCTAATATAATATTGTTGACTCTCCTAATCCCATAAGCCATTTTAATGAAAATACCTTTAAAGTAATAGGGAATAAAATAAGTTTTGAGAATCATTTATATGTCCATTTGTATGACATAAAATATCATATTAAAAAAAAAAACATCAGGGTCTTTATTGAAAAAACCATAGAAGCTTGGAAGAATGGAAGGATGATTTTTTTTTCATTTTTAACTCAATTCCCAAAAATGTTGGTGCAACTAAAATAAGAAACCCGAAAGTATTTTCATCTTCTTGATATTCTCTTTCAAGTCTGGGTATTATTCCTCCTATATTTGATCCTACTCCTTTGACATGTTCTACTTTGGCTTTTCTATTTGCTTCAATTCTTTCCCATTCTTTCGTTCTTTTTCTTTCTTATTTAAGTACTTCTCGTTCACTTTCTCAGCTTTCTTCTACTTCTCTTTCATCTTTATATCAGTCTTTATTTGTGATTTTTCATTCAATAAAACTTGAAAAATATTTAGTACAATCACAGTATCCTCCTACTAGTTCAATAGTTAATTTTAGTTGTTCAGGATCTTGAAAAACTAGTTGAGGGATTGGTTCACTACTTTTAAGTTTTTCATGTCTTTTAATTCTTATTTATTCAAGTACTAGTTGAGGAATTTATTTCCTTGATTGTTGTATGAAAGGGGTGCCATGTGGGACTTGTTTTGGCTTGGTTTGGAATGTTAATAAAACTTATATTTCCATAAGTTTCAACCTTTTTACTTCATATAATTTTTGTTCGACTTGTTCAATAGTTATTTTCCCAACAATTTGTATAATTTATTCTATCTCTTTTTGATTTATTGATGGTATGACTACCATTGAGTGTAAGTCAGTAGTAGGGGTATTTTTCCTAACATACCTACCTTTCTCATCCCTAGGTCTATGCATATATAAACATAATTAAGTCTAAATCAATTACGGAAATTTAAACCTGATTTGGGCTTGTGGATACTGAGCTAAAGTGAATGCATAGGCTCTTACCTCTTGTCTTCCCACCTCCACTCCTCCAAATCCCAAATATTTATATTTGTGATAAAATGTAAACTTTCAAGAAAACTCTAGATCTAATTATTCAAAATTCACTTCCCCGCGAAATTGAGCCAAAAATTCCATGCTAATTACATATTTAAATTAGGACATAATATTCATATCAATCTATTGTTCGTAAACATGGAAGCACACTATAATATATAATGAGTTAGATTAGATGTCACTTATAGGTTGAATTAATTTCAAAAGTTAAAACTAAATAGGAAGTCGAGGAAGCATGAAACAAAACATTATTCTAATCACTCATGCTTCAAATTTAAATTAAACACACTCACTTGATTTATGAACACTTCAGGCTGGGCATATACCGAGGCTTCTTGCACAATTCAAATTTCTTTACACCAGCATGTTCAAAGTATTAAGTTTACACTCAAGTGCTTCTAGATAAATATGGTTCAGGGGATTTTTAATCAGAGGAATTGATTAATGCAATAGGGAATTCCTTACAACTGAAGGCAAGTGAACACTCTAGTAGAATTTTAGTCAATCTAATGGATTTAACACAATACTAGTTAAGAGGCTAAGAATGCACCACAACCTTTACCATTTGTGAGAGTGAAAATGGGTGGTCACTCATAGACTTCTACTCATATTTTTAGCCAATAGGTTCAAATACCATTAATATAATTGAAAAAATTAGTAGATGAAAAAAAAGGAATTATGGTGTTTTTAAGCTCAAGGCTAAGTTCAAAAGTTATCAAGAAAGTTAGAGCCTTCTTTACCAAGAAAGATAGTGAATGGAATTCTTAGTTCCTTGATCAACTTTGGAAATCAGATTTTTCCTTCAAACACAAATTAATTTATGATAAATATGACGCTAAACATACTTAAATCTACAACAATCTATATAAATGATGCAAAGTGAAATGAAAGTGGTTTCTATGATATACTAATGAAAAATAGCGATATATGGTGATATGTAGCTTATGATGTCTAGTGAGCTCACATTAAGAATTAGATGATATAAATAAATTAAAAAAAACATTGAAAAAATTTAAAATAGATTATATAACCATGGTATTAGTTGAAAATAATGCTTATGAACAAAGGGTTTAAAACTAGTTTGTAAACATATCCACACAATGACTAGGAAACTAGTTTTATGAACAACTTTGCGTTTAAATATACAAATTGTAATTTGATCATATGAACAAAATAAATATGGTAACAAACAACATCAAAAAGTGAATATATACCAATTTAATGAACAACATGAAAGAGTGTACTAACTTGAGTGGTGGGGGCTCTTCCACAACTGAACAAGCACACTTAATTTCGATCAAGGATTGAAAACTCAAATTCACTACATGAATTGATTAAAATGACTAAAAAAATGTCTAAAAACTAATTTTGAGATCTCAATTCGAAATCAAAAGTCTTTAAAATAATTTAACATATCTTGGAAAGTAAAGTTTGTTTACCTTTATAGGCAAAAACTGAACAAAATTCCAAAAAATCCTATTCTTTACTTATTGCATCCTATTTTAGAGATGAAATATAATCCAATGGACCTTGATAGGTATTAAAATCATGGATTCAATCTCTAAAAATCATATATGGGTGAATTTAGCAAATCACGTTGTGTTTTCCCTCTTGGAGTACTTGTGTTGAACATGCATTGACCGAGTGTCCTAGAGTTGTTTTAGGTCGGGAAACTAGGAAAATCACCATCTTGGGACATCCGTGATAGTAACCCATGTTTTATATTTTATACATACCTCGTCAAAATATCATAAAGAAGGAAAATTTGCGAATTATACTGAAATATACACTGTTTTCTTTTACAATGCAATTAATTACATCAAATTTTCAAAATAAAAAATTCAATAAAATACCTTACGAAAGTGATTATATTTGGAAAATATGGGAAAATATTGTTATAAACGACTAAGAGTTGTGTTTTTAAGGACAAATAAGTCATAAAACCATAGGAAAATTCTTAATCAAAGAGATGACTGACATGAGGTATGCATTGGTACGAAACCCTATATTAAACATCTCAAGGTATTTAGTTGTGATGTTTATATATACCTTCCAAAGGAATATAGGGTTAGGCTAGCAATAAAACTAAAAAGTATATCTTTATTGGACATAAATATGGTATAAAATGAAGCTTTGGAACCCAAAAACTAAGAAGGTTGTGCATATTCGAGATGTAGCATTGAGATAAATCAAAGATGTTTCCAAATAAGAAGGCCTACCAAGAAAGAAAGAACTAGAGAAGGTAGAGTTTGACCTTAAAATTGATGAATCCGAGTCTACAAAACAATTAAATTCAAAAGAAGAAGAACCACAAACTCTAGTATTGAGGAGATAAATTTGAGAAATAAGGTAGCCAACAAGGTATATCCATTTTGATTTCCATTAAAATTTTTCTTTTTTTATCACTAATGGTGATCCTAGAACTCTTAGGAAGGTAGTGGATTCAAAGGATGAAAGTCTAGCAAAAAAGTACATGGTTGAAGAAATGGAAGCGTTATAAAAAATGATGCTTGGGATCTAGTGGAGTTGTCGGCTAGAAGAAATCACATTCGAAACATATGTGTGTTTAAAAGAATTTTAATACGGAAGGAAAAGTTGAGAAATAAAAATCTTGATTAGTTTATAAAAGATCATTATTGGGTAGAGGGAATTAACTTTGGTAAGAATTTATCTCTTGTTTCCAAGTTAACTTATATTAGATTACTCTTACCGATTTTTGCTACTTTTGATTTTGAATTAGAATATATGGATTTAAATACCATTCCTACATGGGGATCTTAAAGAAGAAATATACATGAATAATCAAGAAGGATTTGTGGTGAATGGGACGAAAGAGCTAGTATGCTGGTTGAAAATGTCCCTATATGGGTAAAAAAGATCACTAAGGATGTGGTATAAAAAATTTGATACTTACGAATTATCACTTGGATTCACAAGTCGAAAAGTAGATCACTATGCATATTTCAAAATTTCCAGTGATCAAATTATTTATTTGGTCTTATATGTAGATGATATATTGTTGGTTGGAAATGACAAGGAAATCATCTAGGAAGTGAAAACTCAATTATCCTCTAAATTTGACGTGAACGATATTGCTGCTATAAATTTCATTTTGGGCATGGAAGTTAAAAGATATCAGGAAAAGAGGTAAATATGGTTAAATCAAAGGAGGTATGTTGATACAATATTGTAGAGGCTTAATATTCAGGGATGTAAATTGATACATGTCCCTATTCCTATAGATGTAAATTTATCTTAGATCAATGTTCCAAGACAAAAGAAGAGGAAGAGGGCATGTAATTTTTTCCATGAGCTAATGTGGTTGGAAGTTTGATGTATGCAATAATATATCCTAGATTGAACATTGCACATGTAATGGGAGTATTGAGTTGGCATTTTTTATAACTAATGAAGGAGCATTGAATACTAGTAGTTTTTTTTTAAAGAGTTTTCTAGTGCATGGTGGTTTAGTCCATAGTACTGTAATTTCGATTAAGGTACTATAGTTTATTCTAATACAGGGTAAATGGATTGGAAATTTATGAATATAGTGGGCTATATATAATAATTTAATATTATAATGATGAATGTACTGAAAAATGTTTTTGGTTTTGTCTCGGTTTGGGTTTCTAGGGTAAAAATATTTCCGTGAATGTGTGTGTTTTCTATTATATATATATATATAATTTCTATTATATTAAGAATCTATTTGTAAAAATTAAACATATAAGCTTCAAACATACATGGGGTAGATGGGTAAAGTTGGGGGGGGGGGTGGGGGGAGAGAGAGAGAGAGAGAGTGAGTGGAGCATGGGGGAGAAAGAATGGTGGGAGATGGAGGGGAGAGAAGAAGGGAGGGTGAGAGAAAGAAGAGTAAAAAAAGGAATGGGAAAACTGAGAGAGAATAATTAAAGGAAGTAGTGAAATAAGCAGAGAGAGGGTACATATGAGAGAGAGAGAGAGAGAGAGCGAGAGAGAGAGAGAGAGAGAGAGGTGCTAGAGAGAGAGGTAAAGATGGAGAGAGAGAGAGAGGGAGCGAAGTGCAGAGGGGAATATGGAGAGAGAGAAAGAGGGAGTGATGGGGAGAGAAGCTTACATATATGTGTGTGTAACCACCCTTACCACAGTCACCAATTTTTACCTACCTTCCAGGGTAAACATGAGATGAAGATTTACCATGACATAAATCAACCTCCTAGGTCTCATTAAGGAAGTGGGGTTGAATATTGATGACAAATTGACATCTCACAACATCCTACAGGGGCTACAAGACACTCCTAGGTAGATAGCCAAAATTTGAGTTGGACCCCTCCTTATCTACCTAGGCCCTCAACAACATTGAAACAAGGCCTCCATGCAGTTGGAAGCCTCTAACCACATGAAAAAGCTTACATCCATGTAGTTGCAACCCAATTTTTCCATTTAGGATCATGCGGTCCCGATATCTAAGCTTATATTCTAGGTCAGCCTAAAGACCACTTCCTAGAACTTCCTGTAACTTCTCATAATCAATAATGACATGACAACAATGTTATACATACTAATTTGAAGGAAAACCCTAACTTAGACTTCCTAGAACATGACAGGAATTTCATCAAACATATTTAGAACATGTGATTTATAGGTCATGAATGCATATTTGAAGAAAGGGATATGATACTTTTCTTAGAATCATGAATAAGGTCTAATTCCCTCTCACAATAGATTCAATAAATTTTTTTATCTCATGTATTCAATAATCATCATCAGCTAATCAAAACATGTCAAGAGACATAGCTGGAACCTCTATGAAACCATGCCTATAACGAGTGTATAAAAAAAAAAATAACCAGGATAGAAAAAAAATTAAAGATGCATATTAAAAATTACAAATACTCATGAAAAACAAGAGGAAAAGGGCTCTTAATAATATATGCAAAATCAAACCAAGTCAGGGACTTCCACATGCCATCCAACCATAAATTGGGCTCAACCAAATATTTCTTTTAGCCAATCACCACGTGCTATATTCCATACATGTATATGGGACTCAAGACAAAACAACCAGGGCTTCTCAGAGATTAAACCACCTCCACCATTAGGCTTTATTGAAATCTTGCCAAAATTGGTCAAGGGATCACTAGGCCCAAAACAACAACGTAAACAACAAGTGCTTCTAGGATATTAAACCACCTCCATCCTCAGGATTTACCGTAATCACGCCAAACCAGAGAAGGGATTACTAGGCCTAAAACAAGCTTGGATGGCTCATAATTTCTTCACCATTACTTTGATGAATTTCTTGTCTCCACCTTAAGGCTTTAGTGCAATCTAGCCAAAAACATTCAAGGGATTCCTATGCCATATGAGAATTTTCTTGAGACCACCTTACCCGGTTCCAAAACCATATGGTAATCCAAAGCTCAACCAAATAAAATAACACCATCACACCATGGCTATCCAGAAATGGCAAGTCAAAGAAGAAACCATTGTCACACTAGGAAAAACCCATGCCCATAATAAGAAGAGAACCAAATACACACATGCATGTACCATGCATTCACAAAGTAGCTATGAAATCACATGTGCAACCTCTTACCCATAAGTATTCATGCTGAAACAACTTGATCCAAATTTTCTTGGCTTTTTCCTTGCTTTCCTTTGCTTCCCCGTCCTTCCTTTGCTTTCCTTCACCAATTTTACAGTGATCCAAGAATGCTCTAAGTGTGCAAGATTATGAGAGAATAGAGAGAGCTCCAAGCTAAAAATGACAAAATCTATGAGTGTAATATCCCTAAAGGGAGAATGCAGTAATAATAAAACACAATATAAGAACTGCAACAAAGTAAAAAATAAATCTAAATACACATCATAATGCACAGAAATAGCTGAGCCATTTTATTATGTGGGAGGTGGATAAATAGTACAACAGTGTTCAAAATATGAGACATTCAAGCCAAAGAGATGGCTTAGAATGACCTTGAAATGATCCCATAAGAGGGACTGTGTAACTGCTCGACTGTTGGAAGGAAAACTACGTTGTCCCTGCTACCACTGTTGGGACTACAACTGTCGGAAAAATAGAAAGTTAGATATAGGTAGTTTGGGAGCTTTGATGATGCTGAAACTTTAAATCTGAGCTCTATGATGGATACCCACGATAACCCAGAAAGGATTTTCCAGCTCTATGAGTTTAGGAAAATCACCCTCTTAGGGCTTCACTATACAACTACTAGGTGTGAAGATATGAAACTAGATCTGAAAAATATATGGCTTCAATATGTCACATAATCAAATCTATGAAAGAAGGGTTGATCCCTTCACTAGATCCTTGGGATAAAAGCTCAAGATCTAGTTTCTCTTTCCTCCTCCACTAAAGATAGATGTCAAATGATCAACAACTTTAGAAAATTGTGCTGTCAAGGAGGGAGAGGCTCAAGCCTACTACTAGATATCTAAAATCAGCTCCGGAAAGATGGAAAAAATGAATACAAGGTGAGGAGATGGTCCTTCACAGGATTTCCAACTAAAATACTGGAAACTTCCTTCCTCCAATAGATCTACAGGACTGAACTGCGCAATCCTTGAGGGGAATGCTGTTGCATGGAGGTAAAACACAATAAGCCTGAATGCTTTATGTAGATCTGCGGCTCCTGGAAGAGTGAACACGAAGAACAAGGTGAAAGGATGAATCCTCAACTAGTTTCCTAACTGGAATGCTAGAAACAACCTCCTCAAGATGGCACCAATGCTTGATGAGGAATGTAGCTCAATAGAAAAACTTCCTGGAGTAGGCACTTGAAGTACCCTATGGGTAAGGGTGAGATTTATGCTCGGAAAAAACCTATGCTAAACAACACTACAGACTTATCTAAACAACATAAGCGTGAATAGAAATTTCAATCCACAAATCTAGATCTAAACAGATAAAAAATAATAATCTAAAGCCTGCCTCATATTGTGCCTTCATCTTCATTATATAGATTATGAACCTTCCATAGCCTAGGCCCACCTCATAACTACACTGCCTATGTGGTCACTAGCCTCCATGAAGACTGTGTTGTCTCTCCATGATCTCCATCATGTCTGCATTTAATTCCCACTCTTTCCATCATGTGTGCATTAGATGCACCACTTCCTCCACTATCTCATCATAAGTGCTTTATGATCTTACTCTAAATGCACTATGATCTTAGTTGAATTCCTCCAAGATCCTCATGATTTTACATTAAAGATCCACGAACTCCACTCTTCCTTCATTTAATAAGTAGCTGCTCCACTACTCCATAATGTAGATCTAGATCTAAAATATCCACATACACACATCAAAAGTGGAGTTTTTTCATCAATGGGGTTTGCGGGTCCCTCCACCCTCTTATTTACTTAATTAATTATGAAAATTAAGAACTCTAATATTCAGATTAGCTTGTGGAAAATTGGGAATATTACAATGATCTAATGCTCAAAAAACTTTTTATCATTCAAGCCTCTATTTTCTCCAATTTCGTCTATTTTTCCTTTAATTTCACTCTCATGCAAACATGTGACCTTTCATCTCACTTTTCTCATACTTTCCTTTATTTAAAAAAAAAAACAATTAATGTCTCTTTTCCTTTAAAAGTCTTTTCTAATTCCTTTTCCAATTTCCTTAGCCATAATAAATCAAGGTGAACACCCATTAGGATGTTTTTCCCAAAATTTAGCTTGGAATATGTGTCCAATGACCCTAGTCTTTTTTTTCCTTTATTAGCTTTATTACATGAACTTTTAACTTGGGTTTGTTACGGGTCCCTTCCCCTTAGGGGAAAACCACCTTCAGTGTTCTATGAAACCTATACCTAGCAAGACATACTTCCCATGGAGCTTTATAACTTATGTCAATGCAATATTTATAATGAATAACATGCTGAAAAGAAAACGAACATGACAAAAATGAAAACATGACAACCATACCACTCATTGGAGCTTTATAACACAACTCATTTCGGTATTTACAATAACAACCATGCATAAATATATACATATACCGAAAAATCCTTTGCCTCAACTACAAAACAATGAAGGATAGATAGCCTGCATATTCTTAGCCATCTCCCATGTAGCTTCATCCAGCCCAAAATGCTTCCAATGCACTTTAACTTGCTCGATTTATTGGTTCCACAACATGAGCTATTTCCATTGCAAAATTCACTGAGCTTCTGGCTGGAATTCTCCTTCTAGCTCCACCTACAATACATATTATTCAATCACATGATCAACAAGCTTCACATATTTTTCAAGCAATGAAACATGGAAAACATCATGGAATTTCACTGTCAGAGGGAGTGTAAGTTTGTAGGTCACTCGTTCAATCATCTCAAGGATATCAAAAGGCCCGCAATATTGAGATGCCAACTTGACACATGACCCAATCCTCAAGGAGCTCTTCTTGGGCTTGATGAAGTACACATGCTCCCCAACCTGAAAATCCTTAAATACCCTGTGTTGATATGCATAACTCTTCTATTTTTCCTGTGTTTCCTTTAGATTCTTCTTGATAACCTTCATTTAGAGTTCCATCTCTCCCAACATATATGGTCCCATCAGTTCCCTATTCACTTCCAAAACTTGGAAGTGAAGTTGGTATCTCTGTCAGATATAATATTCTTAGTAATACCATGCAATCTCACTATCTCTCTAATCAAGACCCGAGCTACCTCAGTAGCTAAATAAGTAGACTTAATTTCTATGAATTGAGCTATGTTTGTCAACCTTTCAACCACAACCATAATAGAATCATGCTGCTTCGATGTCATTAAAAGAATTGTAATGAAATCCATGTAAATAAACACCCATTTCCACTTTAGAATTGGAATCGGCTATAGTAAACCAACTGGATGCTTACACTCTGATTTTACCTGTTAACAATCCAAACACCTAGCAATGAACTTAGCTACCTCTTTCTTCACATTCGGCCAATAGTAGAAATTATTCATAACTATTAGAGTCTTATGATATACTAGATGACTTGAATATGAATTAACATGAAATTCCCTCAATATAAGTTTATTTAGCTCGTTTTTGTCCGAAAAATAGATCATGTCCCTAAATCTCACTAAACCATATGTCATGCGATTATAATCCACATCCTGTTCAACTTTACTTTGATGTTGTAACCTGTGTCTAAGTTGTTGATACCTATCATCTCATTGTCCTGCCTATAAGATCCAATCTTGTAAATCTATCCCATATGAACTCATAGCTACTATGTATAGGTTTTAACCCTATATATAATATAACTGCAAATGAGCTCTTAACATAGAAAATAAACAATAACGATATCATAAAACATAAAATAGATATACACAAATATTTCCTCGTGGATCTAAAAACCGATGCTACCAGCTTGATTTTTCAATATATTCCTTTCAATTCTACAACACATATATATACATGCAAAAGCATTAATAAACCCAAATCCATTAATCCTGGATTAGAAAATAATCGTAATTCCCTTGAATCGATCCAAAAAATACCATGGGAAGAAAACCATCTTGCCCAATACCATGTGAAAACATATGCACAAAACCATAGGCAGGTATACCCACCTAATATAGGGTCCAATATTTTTTGTTGGGGCGCTACCCAGAACCCCATGCAGGGGGGCTACCACCCCCATGTGACCCCCTTTCTAGACCTGGAACAAGCATAGGGGATCTTGCTGCCCCCATGTGACCCTCGTGCTACGCCTAGCGCAAGCATAGGTGGTCTTGCCGCCCCCCTCTTACCCCCCACTTATCTCTTGAATCTAGTCATCAAAATAATATAACACACACCCAAAACTATGTGATTCACTTGCACTCTCATGCTAAGAGCATCTACAACCCCGCTCTGTTTACCTTTAATGTACCTTATCTCGTCACTGAGTGTAGCCAACCATTTAGCTTGATTGATATTCAAATTAGGCTGGTCAAACAAGTATCTCAGCCCACTGTGGTCACTCATCAACACAAACATCCTTCCAAGAAGATAGTGCCTCTACATATTCAATGCATGAATGATCGTTGCCCACTGAAGATCATGATTATTCAATTTCATTGACTTCTAATATACCACTTGTTCCTCTTTCATTTGGACTCCACAAAATCCTCTCTTGCAAGCATATGTACACACCACAAACTCTTTATCTAGTTATGAAATATTTATAATTGGAGTGCTGGTAAGAAATTGCTTCAACTACTCAAAACTCACTGCACATTCCTCCGTCTGTTGAAATTTATTTCCTTTATACAAAGATGTAATAGGATAGAAAATCCATGAGAATTTCCTGATGAACCTCATGTAATAACTTTATAACCCCATGAATGATCTAAAATCATCCACATTCCTATGAGTTTCTCATTCCATTATAGCTCTAAACTTTTCTGAATCCACTACTATGCCTTCCTTGGAGACAACATGTCCCATGTAATGTACCTCTATCTGAAATAAACTGCATTTACTAATCTTGGAACATACAACTTATTCTCTCTTAACAATATCAATATTGTTGCTAAGTGTTTGAAATACTCTTCCTCCTTCTTAGAATATATAAATATATCATCAATTAAAACAATCACAAACATGTCCAGATAAGGAAGCAACACACTATTGATCAAACACATGAAAGTAGATGGAGCATTAGTCAAAACAAAAGGAATAAAAAAAACTCATAATGCCCATACTTGGTCTAGAAAGAATTCTTGTAGATGTACTCTTCTTTGATGCATACCTAATGATATCCTCATCTCAAGTTAATCTTTGAGAACATTTTTTCTCCCTTCAACTGATCAAACAAGTCATCAATCCTTGGCAATGGATACTTGTTCTTGATCGTCACCTTGTTTAAATACCTTTAATCAATGTATAACTTGAGAGTACCATCCTTCTTCTTCACAAACAAAAATAGTGCACCCTAAGGAGACATAGTACTTGTCGTAATGTATCCCTTGTCAAGAATTTCCTTCAATTGCAACTTCAATTCCACTAGATCTACAATGTTCATCCTATAAGGTTCCTTTGATGCTGGTGTTATTCCTCATACTAACTCAATATAAATGTCCAGTTCACTACGAGGTTGTAACTATGAAATCTCTAATGTGAATACATACTGAAACTATTGTAAAACATGATACATCTTCAAGACTTCTGCATCCTCAACATCCTTACCCTTATCACTAGAAACATGCGCTACAAATAATACACACCCTTTCCTGCAAGTGCACTTTACCTGCATAGTTGTAATGATTTCCACTGATGTATGCTTATTCTTACCCTGTAAGATTCTCTTCTTTCTATCATCATCGAAACACTTAATAGCCTTCTCATAAAAATCCACCTTAGTCCTGTGAAGGTACAAAAAATCCATACCCAAAACCATGTTGTACAATCCTATTGGAATAAAATTTAGATGTGCTAATGTAGGCATACCATTTAGCTCAAATGCACAAGATCTTACCCAATTATGAACTATTTTCTTAGTACTTGTATCCAATTCACCAACCAAGACTCTGCATGCACTTCCTTTCTAAAAAAAAACTTATCCACCAGGTCAATATTAACATAACTATAATTACATCCAGTTTCAATAAAAATAGAAACAACTCAATCAGGGAGTTTACCTTCCATCTCAATAATAGATGCATGGTTATCTTCTTTAACATTATCAAATTTTCCATAGATTCAAGGAATTCTCTGTACAACATCTTGAACTATGTGCACCTCCTAAGTAATGTAGATCTGAGGCCTACCATTAGGGGAATTTTGAGGTCTAAAATGGGCCTCATAAGAAAAATGTACAACAAAAATAAACTTTATAACAACCAATAGGATTCAAGATGATGATGTCATCCATAATGGATGATTCACCATTTCTGGAGTAAAAAAGTAAAAATATTAAAAAATAATAAAATAATAAAACTACTTTTTCAACTCGTATTTTAAACTTTTCTCCCAAAATTTTCACTCAAATTTCGAGCGGGAGTACTCGTTGGATGTGGAATTTAATTCCTCATCCAAGGAGTACCCATGTTACATACTTTCGATGAACTCTTCTACACGAAAAATGAGAAATACATAAAAAAACGTGATTGTAATCATGTTTTTTTATGTATTTCTCATTTTTCGTGTAGTAGGACCCATCGAAAGTATGCAACATGGGTACTCCTTGGATGGGGAATTAAATTCCGCATCCAACGAGTACTCCCGCTCGAAATTTGAGTAAAAACTTTGGGAGATAAGTTGAAAATATGAATTGAAAAAGTAGTTTTTTCATTTTTCCCTCTAAAATTTGATGATGTCATCAAATCTTATTAGATTTTTTCCACTATTATTTTATAATTTCCTTAGGAGGCCCATTTTAGACCTCAAAATTCCCCTAATGCACCCTGATTCGATGAACAATCCTTCTTGACATGATCGTTGCCACATAACCAACACTGCAATTGTCTCTTACCATCACCTCTATTATGTTGCTCTCTAGGCTGAGGTCCATGCCCCTTCTCCACTGCATTAAAATTATTGTAAGGAGAAAATTTTTCTTTCTGACCTACACCATGAGGTCTTGCTCACTTCAGTGTCCATTTACCTTTAGTGTTGTCATTCCCTTTCCAAACTTACTTAGATTTTGTCTTACACTTTTATTACTCATAACAGTTCTTCACCTTCCTAATGACTTCTTCCAATTACCGAGGCTCATCATACTCAATATTTTCCTTAAATACTAATGTCATACCATTGATAAATCCATGAAATTTGTTCTTCTCATCCTTAAGACATGGCACATACCTCAAAAACTCCAGGAACTTAGTTGTGTAATCCTCATCTATCATCTGTTGAAATTTGCAACAAGAAACATTGAAATTGGCATCCAGAAAAAACATCTATAAAATGGCATCCAAAAATGGTTACCATGGAGGATTTTGATTTAACTATTTCTTAATTAAATTAGAATAAATGTGTGTCAAATTTACTTATCCCTTAAATAAATTGGACAATAAATTTTAATCTTATCTCATAATCACTTGTCATAGTTAACTGAGTGTGATAGACTCAGTTATCTCATGAAATTCAAGTTGAAGGTGGTTGGTGAGCCATGTAGAGTGATTCTATTTGTTTTAGAGTCCAAGTTGCAGTTAGTGTATTAGTTTAATGCATGAGAAATCAGTTAACTTAATTAAGCAAGTTAAAATCAGTTTAACTAGTTGTAACTGATTGTTGCACTAGTGAGAGGTCAAGTGAATTGAATCAGATTTAATTCACATGCAGTGTTTTTTCAAGTGACTGATTATTTACTATTAATAGTTTCATGCATGTCAGTTCTAATGAAGACATAGTTGAGACAGAGGTTAAAGGGAAGTTATCTATCAGAGTTGTATTTATAGCAAATTGTCGGGGTACAATTATATACACCATAGGATACCCATGATGTATTGCACAGTCAAGGAAGGATAATTATCCTAATTAATATGGATAAATTACCTATGGATTGCGTGAGCAAGGCAGGCTAAAGACATGCTGAAAATTGGCTAAGTGTTAGACCATTTTTGTCTAGATCAGTGTGAGACAGTCAGGATAGTGCAACAAATTCTTGTGAGAAGAGTGCATTGTATTGCTTCACGTTTCCTTGGTTCATTATACAATAGAGATAGAGGGGTTTTGAGAAGCAAGCTTTCCCCAGGAAAAATATCTGTGTTGTGTGACTAATTTTCTTCTTTCTATTACTTGGTGTGATTGTGCGATCGTGTTTAATTTATGAAAATTAACTGTAGAAGGATTCAATATATTGCTCTAGAATATTGCATGATCGGATTGAATCCATTGGTATACATATTGTTTTTATAATTTCTACATGGTATCAGAGATGTGTTAGAGATTTTCTACATGGTATCAAAGCGTTAGGAATCACAATAGTGGAGAATAAATTGAGTTTGTGTTGAACAATATTCAAACTTGCAAATACTTTCGTTGGTGCAAAAAGCGGATCAAGATGGCTTTCAATGGATTAATATTGGAATATGCACTCGAGGGAAGTTCTAATTATATCACATGAAAAGACAGAATGGAGGTAGTTTTGGAGGACAATGGGTTGAAATAATCCATTGATAATGATATTCCCAAGCCCGTAGTAGTATACACCACTCTTCTTGATGCTTGGCAAAAGAAGGTAGCAAGGGCAAGGAGGATCTTGTTAGAGGGAGTTCGAGATCAAATATTCTTGAGTCTCCATGGCAAAAAAACTTCATATGCTATGTGGAAGGCCTTGAAAATTTTTTTTCAGAACAATAATTACCAAAGGAAGTTGGCGCTAAAGGACAAGCTCTGGAAAATAAAAAATGAGGAGGGTGAGACGGTACCAACATATTTGGCGAAGTTCACTCAATGTCGAGATGAGCTTGGAAGTGTTGATATGACTATAGAAGATGATTAATTGGTGAGCATAGCACTTATGGGCCTTCCCAAGAGCTGGCATAGTTATCAGGACTCTGTCAATGGGAGGGAGAAGTTACCAGATTGGGAGCGACTTTGGTCGTATTTGGTACAAGAAGAATTCATGTGGAACACCAGGGATGGATACTCATTCAATACTAATGAAGAGGAATATTGTGCCTTGGCTAATAAGGAAAATAAGGCCAAGGGAAATAAATCCCAAGGAAAAGTGGGCAAGAAAGACTTTTCCAAGATCAGATGTTTTCACTGTCATGAGCATGGGCACTATGCTACGAATTGTCCACAGAAGAAGGCAAGCAAGAAGGAGCCTGCAGTTGTAGCGGGTGAAGCATTTAATTCACAGTTTGAGCTTCATTTTACTCTCATTGCATGCATGGCCAACACTCTAATGGGATGCTTGTGGTATATAGACAAAGGTGCCTCATTCCATATGACAGGGGATAGATATCTCTTCAGTGACTTGGAGGAGAATGAACTCCAGCAGAACATAGATTTTGGAGATGACGGGAGGTATAACACTATCGACATAGGTACAATTACCTTTTAGAGGGAGAATGGCTCCCATATCAGACTAGAAGATGTTTTGTATGTTCTAGGCCTAAAGAAGAATCTTGTCTCCGTGGCGTTATTGGAAAACGGTGGTTATGAGGTGACATTTAGAAAAGGAAACGTGCTCCTTAAACACATAGCCACGAGACATGTGAAGCAGGTCGATTCAAGAGTCAAGAACCTGTATTTTCTCGAGGTTGAGGATGCATGCAAGGTTGTGAGGAGAAAAGAAATGGTTAATGACTTGGTGGTTGAGAGGTTGCAATTATCTCTCAACATGCAGCCTCAGAAGTAGTCTCAAAAGGTTGTGGAGAAACCATAATTGGAGAAGTAGAGAGGAGATCGAGTGGAAGAGTCAAATTAAGCAGAGACCTCCTGGAGGGGAGAATTTCGAGCCAGAAAGGCAGAGTGAGTACATGTAGCTATACCTCCAGGTGTGAGGTGGGGCGATGTGCATAATTAATTCCAAGAAGAAATTTGGGCGGGGTTCATTAAGATGGTGTGTCTCATGGATGAAACATGGCTATGGGGAGCGCACCGTACAACAAAAATAGGAAGCATTAGTTAGATTGATGCAGTCATATGTTAGGAAGACATAAATTAGAGTGACAGGTGTTAGATACTGGAGCACAGATCAGAGTTGGCAGCAGTGCAGATTGCATGGATGCAGATGTCAGCAACACAAAGAGTCCATTAGACATGTGCAGTAGGATCTACCAGTCAGAATAATTTGATGATAGATGCATTATACTCATTTAGTTGTTTGGAGGCTATTCAGTTTCAAAAGTGTTGCATGAAGAACATTCAAAAGGTACCACATTGGGACAGATTGATTCCTTTATTGTTGAGAGGGAGTGTTGCAATTTGCAACAAGAAATAGTGAAATTGGCATCCATAAACAACATCCAGAAATGACTACCATGGAGGCTTTTTGATTTAATTATTTCTTAATTAAATTACAAGAAATGTGTGTTAAATTTATTATCCCTTAAATAAATTGGACAATAAATTGTAATCTTATCTCATAATCACTTGTAATAGTTAACTGAGTGTGATAGACTCAGTTAGCTCATGAAATTAGAGTTGAGGGTGGTTGGTGAGGCATGTAGAGTGATTCTATTTGTTTTAGAGTCCAAGTTGCAGTTAGGGTATTAGTTTAATTCATGAGAAATCAATTAACTCAATTAAGTGAGTTAAAATCAGTTTAACTTGTTGTAACAAATTGTGGCACTAGTGAGAGGTCAAGTGAATTAAATCATATTCAATTCACATGTAGTGATCTGTCAAGTGAGTGATGATTTACTATTAATAGTTTCATGCATGTCAGTTCTGATGAAGACCCAGTTTATACATAGGTTAAAGGGAAGTTATCTATTAGTTGTATTTATAAGAAATTTCCCGGGCGCAATTATATACACCATAGGATTCCCATTATGTATTGTGCATTCAAGGAAGGCTAATTATCCTAATTAATAGGGATTAACTAACTAGGGATTAAGTGATTAAGGCAAGCTGAAGACAGGTTGACAATTGGCTAAGTGTTGGACCAATTTTGTCTGGATCAGTGTGAGACAGTCGGGATAGTGCAACAGACTCTTGTGAGAAGAGTGCATTGTATTGTTTCATGATTCATTGGTTCATTATACAATAGAGATAGAGGATTTTTGAGCAGTAATATTTCCCCAGGAAAAATATCTATGTTGTGATTGATTTTCCTCTTGCTCTTAGTTGGTGTGATTGTGCGATCGTGTTTAATTTCTGCAAATTAACTGTAGAAGGATTCAGTAGCTTGCTATAGAATATTGCATGATCAGATTGAATCCATCGGTATACATATTTTTTGTATAATTTGTACATGGTATTAGAGATGTGTTAGATATTTTCTACATCATCGATCCCATATTCAACTGATAGTTCTCCTTGGCCTTACTATCATAGTACCTTTCTGAAAAATACTTCTTACTAAAGAGTCGCTTGAATTCATACCAAATTAAATCCTTTGTCCTAATGTCTCTAACACTCTTCACATCTTCTCACAAAATTTCTACTTTCCCTTTAAAGCTGAAAATAACTATCCTAGCATTCATGTTCTCTATGTATTCATGTAACTCAAATAATTTCTTCATCCCAAGTAACCATGCCTCTGTATCTTCCAGTTTCTTCAACTCTCCATCAAATGTAGGTGGCTTGGGTTCATTGAACTCTTCTAGAAAATATCTCATGTCACTCCCCCTATAAGGATGATAGCAATGATTACCATGACAAATATCTGAACCATAACGATAGTAGAACCCATATTCACTACCTATCCTATAAGGTGTATCCAAGAACCTGGCATCTTTTACCGTGTCATCTATAATTTGACCTATGCTCACCATGCGACTTGCTACCATATGCCCCATTAGTCTTGTCCTCCTATCCATTAATAATTTGTTGATATCCCTATCTATGCAAGTATGATAAAATCAGAAGGATAACTGCATTGAACTCTTCTTATTTCTCTTTTTCTCTTGAGAGTCTTTCTTGTGACTAAATTATTATGTCATTATATTCGTTGCAACTTCAGATTTCTTCCCTTAAACATCTCAAAGTGTCTTCTATGTCAGGAGAGTACCCATCTCTTGGATACTCATATGATCTATAATGAGAGTCTCGTGAACTGTAATAAACCAATTTTCTATTCATCTTTGATATTATTCTTCCTGCAAGCATACCATGTGAGATAAACCAAAATTAAGCATAATCAACATACCTCAGTGAAGTTCAGGGGAGGCTATCTCTTTCAAAAAATCAATACAGATTAGCAAAATACATGTATATAGATAATCATATCAATATATAGACATCATGCATGATAATACGAACTACATACCATGACCTCATTCATGACAACCATATCCATGAAAATGCATGTACAACAACCATATAGACACTAGCATGCATGCATGAAAAACACATTCTTCCCATCCATGAAAATCATTTTAACCATTCTTTCATACCAATTTGGTATCAGATAAAACACAAAGAGAATGAAGCTCGCTCTGATACTAATATGTAACCACCCTTCCCACATTCACCCAATTTCACAGGCCTATTGGGGTAAACATGAGAGGAATATCTTATATGACATAACGCGACCTCCTAGGTCCCATTAAGGAAGTGGGGTTGACTAGTGATGATAATATGACATCTCACAACATCCTACAGGGTCTATTGGACACTTGGATTTTGAGAAACCATCATAGGTGGCCAAACACTATGTTAGACCCCTCCTTCTATGTCTCATGCCCTCAAACACTCCCATAGCAAGGCCTCCATGTAGTTATAAGCCTCCAAATACATGCACAAGCTTACATCCATGTGGTTGCAACCCAATTTTTCTAGTCAGGAGAATGTGGTCCCAAGATTTGAGCCTAGATTCAAGGTGAGCCTCCAGAACACTTCAAAGAAATTCTTGTAATTTCTTAGAATCAATAATTACATGCCAAAAATGCTAGACATACAAATTTTAAGACAAAACTTGACCTAGTATTCCTAGAACATGACAATAATTTCTTCAAACATATTTAGAACATGTGATCTAGAGGTCATGAATGCATATTTGAACATAGGGTTTTGATACTTGTTTGAGAATCATTAAGAAGGTATAATTCCCTCTCATAATAACTGCAAGAACATTTTTGAGCTCATGTATTCAATAACCATTCATTAACTAACCAAAACATTTCAAAAGCCATAGATAGAACCTATTATGAAATGTAATATCCCAAAATGGGATCTACTGGCAAGGCATGACTGGAAAACGCATTTTCTAGGAATGCCTGCTACAAGATTTGAAACCATGACCTGGATCCCTTAGATCAATGTATCTAAGACTGAAATCCTCTAGGTGGGTTAAATAGGTCTCCCACACCTAGTTGTCTTCAGAAAGTGCCCAATGAAGGGACTGCAAAAATGTATGAACATATAGTGGAATGACAACGTTAGTTTTATGAGCCTAAACACATAAATATGTAGATAGCCAACAAGTGATGTTATAGCATTAAAGAGAGTAGAAATCCTTGAGGAAACATTCACTCAAGCAAGGCAATGCAAGCCTCAACAACACATCTACAAGGAATTGAAGAAACACTGCTACATGAAGAAAGCCATGGCTATGATTGCGCAGTTTATAAGAGGCACTGCTACAAAAATGATATCAATACAAATATATAGCAATTTAGGGCTAAAATAAAGTGGGGAGCAAAGCTCTAACCCCTAGAAAACAATAACACAACAATCCTTGGAAGGATTGGCTGAAATATACAAAAGGGAAAAAATGCCGGAGTAGCAGGGCTGAGTAGCAGTTACTACTCAAGAAATGGATGGATATGATTGTAAATGATAAAGAAGCTGCATAGACCACCTCCAATGGATATTCCAAGTGAAAGGCTGATCCTAACACTGAAGATCTTCCCCTCCAAACAAACACTGCAACCCTCATTGCAGATGCTCTATGAAAATAACGCAGTCAATGAGAGGGATTGTGCTCTAGGTGATGAAAAATGGTTGGCCTGATGCCAAAGGTGATGGGAATTAGCTCAAATTATCCCTCACTGATCCTCCAAAGGAAATGATACTCTCTCCTCTGAGAAATAGCTGATGGAGTGGTGTTGTAGAACCTCCACTACAACACCCTGCAACACAGAATTATCCTGCTTCAGGAATAACGTTGTAGCTAAAGTAGGATTCTTGGCCTCAAGCATAAATGTGGAGAAAAAGAAGATAAAATCCCTCAATAGGCCTCTCTTGAAAGGAGAAGGAATTTCTAAATGGGAATTCCTTGTGCTAAGCAGCATTGCAACTCTGCTAAACAGCAGGAGAATGCACAAAGTCTAAACAGACAATAAAATCAATAATCTTCAACATGAGAAACAATGGCTTCCTTGCCCTCCTTTTAAACAAGTGATATCCCTATCACCATGGGTCCCAATCATTAGGATTTCCTTCACCAAAGAAACCTCTTCCCATTCATACTACGCTGCTTCTCTAAGTGCTCTCCACGTCCTTTCCCGGCGCTATTGACTTGGTCAAACTTGACCTTGTCCACTTGCAAATGATCATGTTCACACATGAGGGTGTGAAAACCAGCTCCAATGATGATCCATTTTCATACTAAGAGGGATTTTATCCATGTTTTTATTATGTATGGGCCTTTTCGCCCATTTATTCTCCTCCTAAGTGAAATCAACAAAAAATAATATTCCAATTTGTTGTAGGAAAATTTTGGAATGTTATAGTCCTCCCCTCCCAAATGTTGCTTGTCCTCAAGAAATTACAAGGATAGAATTGAGGAGTTGCCTCCAAGGCATGGAGACTGAAAAGTGTTGGGAAAACATCTTCCCCAAATGGATCCTCCATCCCCAAGTAATCATCCATACAAAATGTGTCACCTCCCAACAGGGTAACTCTTGAAAATATCCTTCCACCTCAAGCTATAGAAATGAAGGTGGGCTGGAAATATGAATATGGTAAGAATCATAGCCTACCCCACATTGTCCTCCTCTCCACTTATGATAATTGTAGAGAAAATGTTGATCCTGGGCTGCAAAATACTTTCCCTCAAGTGGCAAAATGAAGACTAGATCCCCACAGATCTCTCCTCCAACGCTGTGAATCGAGCTGGCCCAAATCAACCCATATGTGATGGATAGGAAAACATCTCCATATGGAATCCAAACAATCATATGGTCCACCTGAACAAAAGAAAACACGTTTTTGGCAGTGATGGCCATATCTCCTCTCTTGCTCCCATTAGAACATGCATTGCAAAAAGTGTGGGAATGTTCTTCCCCAAGGGACACACCCAACTCATGTGTCTCTCTCCCAATCATGATTTCAATAAAAATCAGATCCATATCAGAAAATTAAATCATGATCAGCAACAAAATGAGGAAAATGTTGAAGGTATCATGTAATGCAAGAAAGTACCAACATTTCTCCCAATAATGACAGTGTAGTTTTCCAAACTGCTGCTTCAGAGAATTACATGGCAAGTTGTTTTTTGTTACATGGGTAATTATGTATGTCATGACATGTACCGATAAATCGAAAATGGCTGAGTACATCAACTGATCATACATGAAAGAAAACACTTGCCCAAGGCCATACAAGAGATGGCTGTCTCCATCATACAATTTGGCCCAATGTTGACCGTGGAGCTCAATGAAAAGCTTGCCCCCTTGTGGAGAAATGCATTGAATATGAATGGTAAGAGTACCCAAATGTTGTGTTAGATAATCCATGGATGCAAAACAATATTCTTACCATGTGTTAAGAGCAAGGTGATGCATATGTATAGGAATGATTCCTCCATGGTGGTATGACACACTCCCATGAAAAGGAATAAACCATGAAGGCCTTTCTTCTCATGCCTGGAAATCCATGTTAAGAAGATCATGTCAATGTAATAGATGTTTCCATCCACTACTTCATCACTCTCACCCCCTCCTTTTGCATCAAGTGCATCAAGTGTGAAGTGATCCTGGGGACATTCCATCAAAGACCCCAAGCTCTCAAGTGACAACGCTGTTGGTACATGCAAATAAGCTCCTTCCAACTCATAGCTCCATTCTTTGACATGCCCCTTGTCAAATGCATCTCCCATAATGCTGCTATACATAAGAAGTTCCTCCCAAGGTGGAAGTACCTCTTGAACATCTAAGGCCAAGGAGATAATGTCATCTCCTCCTCCTGCAACACCATGCAAAGTGTGAGAGAAAATTTGTTCATGCTCTCTCAAGAACAACTCAAGCAACCAAAGTGCTTGATGCCTGCATATGCTCCCATCATACAAATCATGTGATGAGGACACAATGAATGATATGAATGTCACATAAACATCATGCATCCATTCTCCATGCTGCTCAATGATGCAAGCATTCTGCCACCTCTTCTCCATCCTCCTACTCTTAAGAAGAGTGTATGCCAAGTGATGGCCAAACTCTTTCAAGAGTAACCAGCGTAGCCAATCCTCCTGCTGCCCAGTTTCATATATTTGCAAGTAGCCTCCTAGCTCCTTGCTTATCAACCACATCCACTCAACCAATTGTGGATGTCTTACCTTCTCCTTTACCTTGGTACTCCTCTCATGAGGGCTACCATCCTCCCAAACCAGATTCCTCTCTTTTCACTTCATGGGATTTTGAAATGCAATCTTCTCAAGGATCAATTTGACCCCATAGGGACCCGAATAGGTGGTAGGAAAAAACCTCCCATCATGATGTGTATGGCTCAAGGAATGTCCAACACAATAATTAGAGAATTTATCCATCCTAAGATGTCATCCATCATCTATCTGCTCCTCCTTGAATCCATGAAGATTCAAGTGTGAGAAAAGAAGAAAATCCTTGCACTCCATGATGTGTTGAAGTGCACCTCTAATGAAATCTCTCCATGAGATCTCCCTCTCAACAATAGTCTTCCAAAACCCATGAGGTCTTGGATTTGCTGAGAGTAGAAGTTTCTCTTTGAGTTGAGAGGAGATCATTGAGAAAGGGTCATCTAGAAAGGAGAAAGGGTTTCTCACTTCAATATGTCTACTATCTTCCATCCTTCCCTTCAAGTCTTCAAACCCCAACCTCCAATGCGACATGTAATCCAACAATAGCTCATGAGGACGATGGTTCATTTCCTCCTTGAATGTTTCAATGTTGCACTGCGCAGTGCAATATTGCTGCTCTTGGTTAGCAATGTATGTTGATTCTTGGTCATTTAAATATGAGTTTCCACAATCCTAAAAATAATTTGCTGAAATAGAAAGTGGAACTTCATTCATACCTTGATGGAACTTGGGATCTCCTTGTATGGCTGCAATAGTTCTTTCCTCCAATGAAGTGGCTGCCCCATTTTCAGATGTAGAAGGCTGCTATTCCAAGGCTGTGATAGTGTTGGTACAAGTCTCCTCCCATGGTGGTGTGGGCCTCCTCTCCTCTGATCTTTCTTCATCAAAGGTTCTGATTATCCCTTGAGTGAACTCTGCAAAAGTATTAACCCTTGCATGGCTCAAGTGGCTAAACCACCAAACATTGGCTTCACCCTCCAAGTGTAGTGCTGCAACTTCTATTGCCTCCCCTTATACCACTGGATGTAGTAGGAAGAATGCCTCAATCTTATTTTCCCAAGCTCTTGCTGTAGAAGATCCATCATATGTAGGCAATAGAAACCTTTTACCTTTGATTTCTCTCTTGTTGCAGGATCTCCTCTCTTCCTTCATCTGAATGAAATTCGGAAGAGCTAGAGTCTCCTTGAAGGCTCTAGGTTGAGATTTGTACTGAAAAAGGTACTTAATTAGAATAAAATGATCCAAGTATCTTCCATGCTCATTGTCTTCTTCTTGATGAAAATAGGAAGTGCATGGTACTTCCTCTTCTATTTATTCAATCTTCTTGACCTCCTTGGATAGGTTCTTCTTGTTTCTGAAAAAAAATGAGAGTAATCTCATCTTCTTCATCATCCTGATCTTCGTGGGCTAAGACCCACAGGCTGAGCCAAGAAAGTTGCTTTGATACCACAGTAATATCCCAAAATGGGATCTGCTAGCAAGGCATGATGGAAAACGCATTTTTCAGGAATGGCTGCTACAAGATTTGAAACGAGGACCTATATCCCTTAGATCAATGTATCTAAGACTGAAATCCAAGAAGAGGCTCAAAATAAATCCCTCTAGGTGGGTTAAACAGGTCTCCCACACCTAGTTGTCTTCAGAAAGTGCCCGATGAAGGGACTGCAACAATGTATGAACATACAATGGAATGACAACGTTATTTGTATGAGCCTAAAAAATAAATATATAGATAGCAAACAATTGATGTTATAGTAGTATAGAGAGTACAAATCATTGAGGAAACATTCACTCAAGCAAGGCAATGCAAGCCTCAACAACACATGTATAAGGAATTGAAGAAACACTGCTACATGAAGAAAGCCATGGCTATGACTGTGCAATTTATAAGAGGAACTAATAAAGAAATGATATCAGTAAAAATATATAGAAATGTATGGCTCAAATAAAGTGGGGAGCAAAGCTCTAACCCCTGGGAAATAATAATACAACAATCCTTGGAAGGATTGGCTGAAATATACAAAAAGGAAAAAATGTCGGAGTAGCAAAGCTGAGTAGTAGCTGCAACTCAAGAACTAGATGGATATAGTTGTAAATGATATACAATATGCATAGACCTCCTCCAATGGATCTTCCAAGTGAAAGGCTGATCCTAACACTGAAGATCTTCCCCTCCAAACAAACACTGCAACCCTCAGTGCAGATGCTCTATGAAAATAACGCAGTCAATGAGAGGGATTGCATTTTAGGTGATGAAAAATGGTTAACCTGATGCCAAATATGATGGGAATTAGCCCAAATTCTCCCTCACTGATCCTCCAAAGGAAAGGAGACTCCCTCCTCTGAGAAATAGCTAATGCAGTGGTGTTGTAGAACCTCCATTGCAACACCCTGCAACACAGAATTATCCTGCTTCAGGAATAACAATGTATCTAAAGGAGGATGCTTGGCCTCAAGCTTGAATGTAGATAAAATGAAGAGAAACTCCCTCAAGAGGCCTATCTTAAAAGGATAAGGAATTCCTAAATAGGAATTCCGTGTGCTAAGCAGCACTGCAACTCTGCTAAATAGCAGGAGAATGCACAAAGTTTAAACTGACAATAAAATCAATAATCTTCAACATGAGAAAAAATGACTGCCTTGCACTCCTTTTAAACAAGTGAGATCCCTCTCACCATGGGTCCCACTTGTTAGTCATCAGTAATTCTCACTTGTTTAGATGACTAAATGCTTTGTCTAGGTTTTCTAGAAACAAGATTCAAGGAATCTTGTTTTCTTCTAGAAATCCCCTCAAACATAAATTTTCACCTATCCCTCCTCTCTTGTCTGTAGTAGTCAATCTATCATCCTATAAAGATCCCATCCCAAAATAATAAGCCTTACTCTATCTATGATGGTTACCTTTGTCTATAGCATTTTACCTCAAATGACTAAGCCCTCCTATTTCATAAATTTGTCTGGCCAAGTTAAGCCAAGTTTTCCCTTCTATTTTCCTGCTGCCCAAGTCACTATTGATGAAAAAAGTGTGTCTAGAAAACCCTTCATAGTAATGAAAACGTGTCTGGGTTTATAGGTGACGGTGCTTAGGTAGAATATGTAAAAACCCTGTTTCTTTTTAAAAAACTATGTCTTTTAACCATCAGTCAAAAGCCCTTTCCGAAAAACTTTGCAGACAAGTCAATTAGTTTTCCCTAGATCATGCACCATCATTTTTATGCATTGCTGTTTCATAGAGAATCAAGGGTAAACTCATGAGAAACAGAGCCGATGTTGTCATATTTCTAAAGAAGGCACTCAAACAACCTCCAAGGTGGCCCTCCTGGTCCAACAGTGAAATCTGCCAAGAATAAGCCAACATATCAAATGCATCTCTGTAGGGATGTCTTGATGTTTAATCTAAAGCAAAACAGAGCAAAATAAAGGCACCAAAGAGAGTTTCAGTTAGGTCATTGACAGTTTGAATAAAGGTACAGTGAGCTGGAATTCACAAGGAAAATCAATAGTTTCTCTACATAGATAATTCAGGGATGCCTAAAAGGTCTCAAGAGGTCATCTACAGTGGTTAAAAGGCACAAAAGTGAGATGGATACTACTACAAAGGTCTTGATGTCATTATAAGAGGTAACTTACTGCTTATAAAAACCTCTGTGTAAATCTCAAAAGGTCGGTAATATATGAAAAGGAATGGTGCTTTTTGTCAAAAGATCATTAGGATAGTTTGGGCCTCAAAGCATAACTCGGAAAGGGACAACTGCCCTTTTCCACACCCCTACAAAAAAGACAAAAACCATTAGATTCACCATCAGGTAAGAGTCGAATTCATCACTAAAGATATCAACAACAAAGGAAAGGCAACATGCCTATTTTCAAAGAAAGCTGGGGATTTTAAAAAGGAAATTTTCTTGGTTTCATGACCTCCATGATTAAACATCAACAAGGCTCATATCCTACTGTTCTTACACCTCCTCCTCTCCTTAATATACCTTCACAAACATTTCCCATCACTCCTATCCCTCAAATTCGTCATTTTCCTACCAAAACCTAGTATATGGCCGCAATTTGATACTTTTTAAGACTAGAACCATGTTTTTCCCTTTTGAACCCCTTCCCCTCACTCAATCCTTGAAATTCCACTTTCCCCTACTCCCTAACATCTGTCTCTATCCCCCAAAATTTCCCCAAGAATTTAGAAAACCCTTAACCCCTTCATTCCGTTCCCTCTACAAGGCAGTCCTAAATCCCCTACACCAAACCCTATTTTCCTCTTCCAACTAAACTAGGGTTTGCTATGGAAAAGAGGAATAAGAGAAGAAGATACATATGGTAGGTCATATCAGCAATAATGAATCCATACCAGCTCATAAACATCATGCCTCCATCATTTTACAAGAATTCATTCCAAGAGACAAGCCATGTGTCACGCCCAGGGCCATTTTGCTTCAAATTGTGTTTCTAACCAAACGAAGATGAAATTGACAAACGTGAGAGAGGTGTTTGTCCATAATAGGGCCAATAAGAAAAATTTCATTCCTTTTTTACACACGTATCATGGTTTGGGAGAAATGTAAAAAATATAGGTGTCACGGGAGAATTTCTGTACTGCTGGAGTGACCTTGGGAAAATCCAGTTTTCTCAAAGATGGACTGTCCAAATGACTTGATTCATGAGTCAAATGAAAACTATACTTGAAGATGTTTCTAATGAGCTATCATGAGCTCAATTTTGAATTGCGGAAGGCATCCAAAAGTGGTCTGCACCAGCACTCTGCATTTCTACACCAGCATTCACCACTTTTGACCAGTGTTGGGAGAATCAGTCTTTGGACAACCAAATGGACACCAGATGGAAACAAGAAGGACGTTTTAGAAATTAGACTCAACCAGATTTCCAACGACCATCTCGGGACCAATTCTGACATCGGGAAGGCCACCAAAACACTGCTGCAAAAAAGGCCTATTTCTGCATTGTGCACCTATAAATGGACGTTGTGTGCCTGGAGGAAAGCGCAACACTGCCCAGAAAGTTGTAGAAAGTTCCCGAGTTTGCCAAAATTTTCCCAGAAGTTGTATTTTGCTATGAGAATCAGTTTCAAGAGGTATTCTTCATCAATTAACATCTCCTCATCATTTTTTTAATCATAAAAGCGCCAATGAGTCCTCATACTCCTTTATTTCCCTCCACTGACCATGATTCACCTTCCTCACATGAATCAATCTCCCAAGAAAACATTATTCAAACACCTTATCCAAAATAAAGTGATCATGAAGACAAAAATTTTGGCCCTGAATAAAGCAGTAGTGGCCTTGAAGGAATCACTGATGATCAGGAAGAAAGCAGAAATGATCAAAGTGAGGAAAAGTGTGAGGAAGATGAGAGTAAGGAAGAAGATAATCAAAGTGAGGAAAAGTGAGAGGAAGAAGATAATGAAAGTAAGGAAGAATGTGATGAAAGTGAGGAAGAAGATAATGAAAATAAATAAGGAGGAAATGGCCTTCAAGAAAGCAGTGGAGGCCCTAAAGAAAATAGTGATAATCAAAATGAATCAAGGAGTGATGACCACAATAATGAAGATAAGGGAGATGATACAAACAATGAGGGAAAAGATGATGAAGACCTTGAGGAAAATAGTGTTTATCACGTTATGAAAAGTGATGGAGAAGATGAATATAGCCAAGGGGAAGATGGAAAAAACAACAGAAAAAATGAAGACATCAAAGGGGAAAATAGTAAAGACAACAACCAAGAGATAGATAGCCAAAAAGAAGACAATCAAAACAACAACAACTCTAAAAATACAAAACAAGAAGAGAACAGAGTTTCAAGCAGTGATACTCATGGTGAGGAAAGATTACAAGGTGCTGAGACTCTTGGTGAAGAAAAAGACACTAACAACCTCACAATAGACAATGCCCAAAAAGAAGAAAATAGTCATGAAAATGACCAGATTGATGAAGATGGTCTAGAGACAGTGTTCATATTTGTTTTGAATAAACAAGGAAGCGATGTGAAGGATTCAAGGATGTTGACATTCAAAACAACAGTAAAAAGGGTAAAGAAATGGATAGTCCTAAAGATGAAAATGTATCAGACCTAGGCGCCTCCCACCATGCAGAAACAAAGTATGAACTTTGTGAAAGTCCTCCTGGTGATAAGAGCATAAAAAATGTTGAAATTGATAATTAGAGGGACTGCCCATAGCAAAGTGACAAGGAGATTCCACATAAAGCATTCTTGAAGAAAAAGACAGTCCTAAGGCTGTAAGTGATCAAATTAAACAAGCCTAGTTTGTAACACCTCTCATCATCCCTCATCAGAAAGGTGAGAAAGCATGTGTTTGCAACCTCCAAAAGGCAAGGGGCCATGCTTTCCTCCCCAAAAATAGTAAAAGGAAAAATCACCAAAATAGTGAAAGGAAAAATCACCAAAATAGTGAAAGGAAAAGTCACTCAAACAGTGAAAAGCAATGTCACCAGATCTTTGAGGAGCAAGGGTAAACTACCAAAGAAAGTCAAGGGTGAACTGCCAAAGAAAGGATAAGAAGCTCGTGAAGGACAAAAGCAAAAAGATAGTGACCAAGATGGAAAAGGAAACCAAGAAACAGAGTTTGAAAGTGATTGCAATGAGAAAAACAATGAAGATCATGAGCCAAGAAATGAATATGATGAATAGGATAGTGAAGAAGAAGCCAGCCTAGAGAACTCACCTAGTGAAGAAGAAAATGACCATCACAGTAAGGGAAAGACTGATGAAAATGCCCAAGACCGTGACCCTACCAAGAGTGCAAACAGTGATACAAAGGTTGAGTTAGACAGTGAATACAGTGGATCAAATAATGAAAAAGAGGATATTCATGAA
The DNA here is from genome assembly GCA_034641835.2 of Pinus albicaulis. Lineage (NCBI taxonomy): Eukaryota > Viridiplantae > Streptophyta > Pinopsida > Pinales > Pinaceae > Pinus > Pinus albicaulis. Next base: position 787,364,106 of record CM076569.1, read on the forward strand.
GACGAATATGTACCAAGCAATAATCAAGGCACCTCTTACATTTCAAAGGAGAATGACTGGGCACTATGAACGAAGAAACCACTTTGCAAGGAAAAACTCAAAACTGCCCAAAATGAGGGCCTGACACCAAAAGATGAAAAATAACAAGCTAGGCTTAGTATTTTTGCCCAATATTTTCTACAGGTCTCTAAGAACCCTTGAGGGACCCACTCACCAAATTTGAGAAAAATTGAACAAGCTTTGTTTTTTTGCAAATTTTTAAGCCTAGGAGCACAGCACCCCGAACACTGCGCTTTTTATCAGAGCATATTCAGCAGGAAAAGTTTAAATTTTTGGATTCCTTGGCACTAGGGGATTATGATCATAAATTTTCAGCTCGTTTGGAGTTGTTTTGGTCCCTCACAATGTCCAAAAACAATCATTTTTTCACCTTTTTGCCACTATTTTTGAGCAGGTGTTGTGCCCCTAGGTTTCTGCACCTTTTCCAATTTTTGAGAAACTTATAGAGATAAAATTTAACAAAATCAAGTATATCTGGAAATTATACATCCATAGGTTTCCAACGGGCCATCACAGAGTCTTTTTTGACATCAGGAAGGCCTCCAAGGCCTTGCTGCAAAAAGGCCTTTTTTGGTGCTGCACGCCTGGAAATTCTGCACAAATAGAGATAGTTTTCTGCATTCTTGTGTGAGGGCAAGGAAAATGTGCATTAGGTAAGTTCTATCATGTATTTTAGAGCCTAAAAGTCAATATTTTTTCTATTTTGGTCCGAAAAGGATATTTTGAAGAGATATTTTGTGCCTTGGACCTTGTAAGGCCTCAAGGGTAGTTTTAGATATTTCGCTTTGGCCAATGGCCTTCTAGCTGCTCTAGTAAGTTTTTTGTCCTCTTGGCTTATGTAAAACATGAGGATTCATTGTAAAAAAGGGGAGAACTTGACATGTTAAGAGAAATACATAGTTTTATGAGCTTGAAGAAAATACTGGTTTTATGAAGTGGATGAATATCTTGCTTGGCTTGATGGTGGAGGAGCATTGTGTGCAGGATTCCATAGTTTGGTGAATCGTGATGTTTCCCTAATTTTTTTATGTCTTCTTGTATTCATGAATTTTTCATGCTTCTTATTTTCCGTATATCAGAAAAGTATAGGTTGAGATATGCTCATGGAAGCACCTCAAACCTCTTGTTTATTATAACTTTGATGTTTTCCTCTTCTTGGTCATTATAAGGAATTCTTAACTGCTCCTCAGTTACACCAAGAAATTTTTATTTGTTTCATTAATGGTCAGTATGTTAGCTATCAAATCTGATTCAAGGTATTTCCTGCTTATTTGAAGTTCTCAAAACTCTATTTCTGAAACATTTCTATGAAATACTAATTGCCTAGGTTAAGGCAAAGAGGTCTCGTTCGATCTTGCCCCTTTTCCATGCTTACCAAACTTGTTTCAGATTTCTATATAGTTTGATATATGTTGTTTAGGAGTTCCCTCTTCATATATTAAATTATTTGTTTATCTTATGTGTTTTCTCAACCACTGAAGGTGAATTTCTAAAGTTAGGAGATCTTATGCCCCTATGTCTCACCTGAATGTTTATCTTTCATGTTTATCATTTTGAGTATTGTTCATAGAGATTAATGGTTTTCCCTACCTCATGAGTATTTTCTTTCAAACTATATATGTTTAATACTTCTTCGTTTTTCACAAACTTAATGTTCATTTCACCTCATACCTCACCCAAAGGATCCATTGACCTTGCTAAATCGGCCATGCAATACACCTTGTCCATCATTTAGACATCCTTGAATTTATCTGACCCATAGCCCTATTGATTTGATAAGCTCTCTTTCTAAGTTTCTCTACTTGATCAGTTTTACCTCAAAACCAAAACAAACCAAAATATACTTAACAACTAGCCTAAAATCAAACATATAAAGCGAACAAGTTCACATCGTTCACATAATAGAGAGAGTCCTCTTTGAGTCCAGGAAGGCTAGGTCCTAGGAATCCAAAGATTGGTCTGATGTTACCCTGTCATTTGGTTTACCAATCTGCCAAATTACGGGACTCCAACATAATGGTGATCACTGTGGGATTTTCTGAGTATATAATCACCTGAAAACCTCTTAAGACTCTTTAGACCCTCAAGTTTGAATGATAGTATCTGGTGGTCCATCCGCCACCTCATCTCCACTCCAACATAATGGCGATCACGGTGGGACCTTTTGAGTATATAATCACCTGAAAACCTCTTAAGACTCTTTAGACCCTCAAGTTTGACTGATAGTATATGGTGGTTCATCCGCCACCTCATTGCCACACCAACAAAATGGCGATCACGGTGGTACATTGAGTCAAAACATCCTAGGTATCCCTTTGGAACTCTCAAAGTCTCAGTCAAACTTATAAGACTAAAGTATTGTCAAAAGAGTAGAATTTGGTTGTTTCACCATTCTAGCAAAATGATGACTCAGTCGTAGGACACTCTCACAAACCCTAGGGCCACAAAGAAACTCAGAAAACCCCAAATCATCCTTAGATTGGTTTTTTGTCAGTATTGGTGGTGGACCATACACATATACCCTCAAAACAACTAAAAACATCCACATGGCGACTCCATTAACCTCCAATAGGCCTATTACTCCACTATTTCTTGTAAACTCCCCTGGGAATGCGTTAAGCAATCCCAATCATGGTGATGATGGACAACAAAGTTAAAATCTTCCACTTGGCGACTCCACAACCCTCAATAGACCAAAAGACTCCACTGGTAGAGAACTCTAGACTGGTTGAAAAGACAGAGTGATCCTTTATTATTAACAAAGATGGATCCAAGGATACAAAAGAAATATGCTTTGATGAGTAGAGATCATATACCTGGATTCCCACACAAAATGCATGAAATAAATTGGATAAAAAACCTACCTATATTTCAAGATGAAAAAGTTGATGACCCCTTGTTACACCTCGTCAAATTTCATATACACATATGGAGGTTAAAGTTTGAATGGCACGAGGACTGCCTCATGAAAATTTTTATGGCAACATTAGAAGGTAAGGCAATAAATTGGTATGAATGATTAGAACCTAGCATCTTGTTTTCTTTAAAGGATTTCCACAAAGTATTTTATAAACACTATATAGGGCATTGTCCATCTCTATCATTGGCTGAAAATTGTTGTGATCAATATGAAGACCTCATACAACACCTTGTAAACATTGATGAAGACTTAGGAAATTGGCATCCTGAAGATTTATTAGAGGAACTACATGCATTTCATTCTCAAGGTAGATACCATGACAGCCTAGAGGAGTTAGTTGAGGAAGAACCCAATCAATAAATAGAGGAAAACCCACAGGATCTCTATGAAGAAACAAGTGATGGTTCACCATCTCTTCTAGGTGAGGCTCAAGAAAACATTTAGCCTCAAAACCAGCCTTCACAAGAGAAAGAGAACTATTGTAGTATTATCCAAGGGAAGAGAAAAATGCATCCTCCTTTAATTGAAGAGGAAATAAATCAGATGATAAACACACAGCCAACCTCTAAACCTTCATGTGAAAAAAAAAATTCTATCCCTCCTCCTAGTAATGCCATCTACCATAAATCAGAAAGTAAAATTGCAGATCAGTTCAAAGAAGAACAAACTGGTAACCCAATATGTTTGACTGGTGAAATTATTTATGTTGATGATTCTCCAAATTTTGATAAATCTAATCATGATGATGTTCTCCAAACATAATCTAATCTTGCAAATCCATCAAGAGTTGATTTGTGGGATGAAGTTCACTATCATCCAATTGAAAGTAGTAATCAACTAAGACAAGTCACCTATGACACTGATGAGGAAAGCCATGAAAGTTTAGAAGTAAGTGAAAAGTCTCTGACTCTTTGCTCTACTTCACTTCAGTCCATCAGAAATAGTTTTCATGTGATTGGAAATCAACAGTATTTCAATTTTGATGATGAGGTTGGGAAAGCTAATGAATTTCTTGAAACAATTTTCAATAAGAAGCCTTTGCCTCAAATGGTTGAGGAAATCATTTGGGACATGAAATCCTCCTTAACTCTAGATTTCCAGCCACCCAGTTCCATTGAATTACAAATTGCAGATGAAGGCATAGAAGTTGATAATCACATGATATTTGTTGCACCACCTTCTCAAGAGGATTTACTGCCAAAGAGTATCCCTACTCATCAACCTGATGACCTTCACACAGATTCCATTCCACTCAATAAGAACACTTCAGCTTTGTAGGAGGACTACATTGCAATATATGATGAGTCTGACAGTTCAAGTGATCTTGAGGAAGAGGAGGAGTTTCTTTCCCAAAAGAGCCTCAAGAATAGCCATGTGGAAGAAGGAGTAGTCCTGGATGAAGCTTATGTCTCAAGTCCTCAAGATCATTGTGATTCCAAGATCCATTTGTTGTTTTCCTTGAGAAATATAAAAGAGGAGTGTTTTCTACCAAGAACAATTTGATGCAAGGTTTAAAGATAATTTTAGGCACTATTGTTCAAGCACAAACGAGGTGCAAGTGGCCTTTTGATTTCTTCAGCATCCTCAAAGAGCTGAAACAAGATCACTCGTGCAATCATCTACTTGAATGGTTATATTGGAAAAGAGAGTTCACCAAATAAATTTCTATCATGTATAGGTTAGATTAGGATAGATAGGCATGCAAAATAAGTTCAGCCCTATGAGCATCCTTTTAGTTTTAGATTGTTTTGAGAAAAAATGAAAAACACAAAAAGACACATAGAAATAGAAAAGAGGGCAGATTTAAAAAGTGGTACGGCCCATACACAAAAAATAGTCATACTGAGAGTGCGCAAGTCTAAGTGCCACTACTAGTTCCAAAAGGATGTCTTGTTCAGTTAGCTAGCCTAATCATAGCTGAACATGTTTTAAATTGATTCTTGATAAGTTAGTGAAAAGAACGCTGGTCAAATTATGAAAGCTTGACTTGTCGAAGAAAGTAGATTAGGAAAGAAAGAAATATACTGGTTCCACACGCTCAAAACATAACCAAAGAGGAAAATAGGGATGAATAGCAAACTATGTATCTTAGCCCTGATTTTTCTAAATCTCATTTTGTACAAAAATAAACTTTTGTGTGCAGCTTGTTTTTATGCCACAAGCCCATGACAAATTAGACTTTTTAATCCTGATTTGGTCATGTTTTCAATTTCATGTTTTTAGCCTAGTGAATGAAATCCTGTCAAACAGCTTAACCTTGACAGTTGAATAGTATAGGTAGAGAATCAAAGGAGTTCATCAGCTTACTCTAAACTCTCGAAAGATATAAGTGTAGAAGTAGATAGTTTGTTTTCTCTTTCAAAATAAAATTTCAAGGGGTTTTTCCAGTTCAAGTGCACCCAAGGAAGAAAAAAATGTTAGGCAAAGTAGGTTGGGTAGGTAAAGGTGAAGTTGATCTAATCATGCTTTCATATTTTCAAATCGCCATTTCAAGAAAGCAGTAATGAAAAAGAGAAAATTTCGCCAATGGATAAGGCACTGGTCTTCACAAGTCAGAGATCTACAATTATGGACACCTCCTAAAAAGGAGTTGTCCTCCCCAAATGGAGCCACTGTTAGTCATCAATAATTTTCACTTGTTAGATGACTAAATGCTTTGTCCAGGTTTTCTAGAAACAAGATTCAAGGAACCTTGTTTTCTTCTAGAAATCCCCTCAAATAGAAATTTTCACCTATCCCTCCTCTCTTGTCTACAGTAGTCAATCTATCATCCTATAAAGATCCCATCCCGGACTAATAAGACTTACTCTATCTATGATGGTTACATTTGTCTATAGCATTTTACCTCAAATGACTAAGCCTTCCTATTTCACAAATTTGTCTTGCCAAGTTAAGCCAAGTTTTCCCTTCTATTTTCCTACTGCCCAAGTCACTATTGATGACAAAAGTGTGCCTAGAAAACCCTTCATAGTAATGACACAGTTTCTAGGTTTATAGGTGATGGTGCTTAAGTAGAATATCTAAGAACCCCATTTCTTGTTCAAAAACTCTGTTTTTTAACCATCATTCAAAATCCCTTTCCTAAAAACCTTGAGGACAAGTCAATTAGTTTTCCCTAGGTCATGAACCATCATTTTTATGCATTTCTGTTTCATAAAGAATCAAGGGTAAACTCATGAGAAACAGAGTTGATGTTGTCATATTTATAAAGAAGGCACTCAAACAACCTCCAAGGTGGCCCTCCTAGTCCAACAGTGAAATCTGCCAAGAATAAGCCATCATATCAAATGCATCTCTACAAGTATGTCTTGATGTTTAATCTAAAGCAAAACATAGCCAAAGAAAGGCACCAAAGAGAGTTTCAGCTAGGTCATTGACAGTTTGAATAAAGGTACAGTGAGCTGGAAGTCACAAGGAAAATCAATAGTTTCTCTACATAGATAATTCATGGATGCCTAAAATGTCTCAAGAGGTCATCTACAGTGGTTAAAAGGCACAACAGTGAGTTGGAGACTACTACAAAGGTCTTGATGTCATTATAAGAGGTAACTTACTGCTTATAAAAACCTCTGTGTAAATATCAAAAGGTCGGTAATATATGAAAAGGCATGGTGCTTTTTAGCAAAAGATAATTATAGGACAGTTTGGGCCTCAAAGCATAACTCGGAAAGGGAGAGCTGCCCTTTGCCACACCCCTACAAGCAAGACAAAAACCATCAGATGCAACATGCCTATTTTCAAAGAAAGCTGGGGTTTTTAAAAAGGACATTTTATTGGTTTCATGAACTCCATGATTAAACATCAACGAGGCTCATATCCTATTGTTCTTACACCTCCTCCTCTCCTTAATATACCTTCACAAACATTTCCCATCACTCCTATCCCTCAAATTCGTCATTTTCCTACCAAAACCTAGTCTATGGCCGCAATTTGATACTTTTTAAAACTAGGCCCGTGTTTTTCCCTTTTGGACCCCTTCCCCTCCTTCAATCCTTGAAATTCCACTTTCCCCTACTCCCTAACATCTGTCCCTATCCCCCAAAATTTCCCTAATAATTTAGACAACCCTTAACCCCTTCATTCCATTCCCTCTACAAGGTAGTCCTAAATCCCCTACACCAAACCCTATTTTCCTCTTCCAAATAAACTAGTGTTTGCTATGGAAAAGAGGCATAAGAGAAGAATATCCATATGGTAGGTCATATCAGCAATCATGAAGCCATACCAGCTCATAAACATCATTCCTCCATCATTTTACAAGAATTCATTCCAAGAGACAAGTCATGTGTCACGCCTAGGGCTAGTTTTGATTCAAATTGTGTTCCTAACCAAAAAAAGATGAAATTGACAAATGTGACAGAGTTTTTTGTCCATAATAGGGCCAAGAAGAAAAACCTCCTTCATTTTTTACACAGGTGTCATGATTTGGGAGAAATGTCAAAAATACAGGTGTCACGAGAGAATTTTTGCACTACTGGAGTGACCTTGGGAAAATCCAGTTTTCTCACAGATGGAGTATCCAAATGACTTTATTTATGCATCAAATGAAAACTATACTTGAAGAGCTTACTAATGAGCTATCATGAGCTCAATTTGGAATTACGAAAGGCCTCCAAAAGTGGTTTGCACTAGCACTCTGCATTTCTACACCAGCATTCACCACTTTTGACCAGTGTTGGGAGAATACATTTTTGGACAGCCAAATGGACACCAAATGGAAAAAAGAAAGACGTTTTGGAAATTATACTCAACCATATTTCCAACGATCCATCGCAGGCCCAATTCTGACATCGGGAAAGCCTCCAAAACACTACTGCAAAAAGGCCTATTTCTGTGTTGTGCGCTTGTAGATGGATGCTGCACGCCTAGAGGAAAAGCGCAGCACTACCCAGAAAGTTGCAGAAATTTCCCGAGTTTGCCAAATTTTTCCAAGAAGTTTCATTTTTCTATGAGAATTAGTTTCAAGAGGTATTCTTCATCAATTGACATCTCCTCATCATTTTTTAAGTCATTAAAGCGCCAAATAGTCCTCATATTCCTTCATCGCCCTCCACTGACCATGATTCACCTTCCTCACCTGAATCACTCTCCTAAGCAAGCATTATTCAAACACCTTCTCCAAACATAAGTGATCATGAAAGAATCAATGTTGGCCCTGAAGAAAGCAGTAGTGGCCCTGAAGGAAGCATTGATGATAAGGAAGAAAGCAGAAATGATCAAAGTGAGGAAAAGTGTGAGGAAGATGAGAGTAAGGAAGAAGATAATAAAAGTGAGGAAAAGTGCGAGGAAGAAGATAATGAAAGTAAGGAAGAAGGTGATTAAAGTGAGGAAGAAGATGATGAAAATAAAGGAGGAAATGGCCTTGAAGAAAGTAGCGGAGGCCCTGAAGAAAACAGTGATAATCAAAATGAATCAAGGAGTGATGACCACAATAATGAAGATAAGGGAGATGATACAAATAGTGAGGGAAAATATGATGAAGACCTTGAGGAAAATAGGTTTGATCATGTTACAAATAGTGATGGAGAAGATGAAGATAGCCAAGGGGAATATGGAAAAAATAACAGAGAAAATCAAGACAACAAAGGGGAAAACAGTAAAGGCAACAACAAAGAGATAGATAGCCAAAAAGAAGACAACCAAAACAACAATAGCTCTAAAAATACAAATCAGGAAGAGAAAAAAGTTTCAAGCAGTGATACTCATGGTGAGGAAGGAGGACAAGGTGCTGAGACTCCTAGTGAAGAAAAGGACACTAACGGCCTCACAACAGACAGTGCCAAAAAAGAAGAAAATAGTCATGAAAATGACCAGATTGATGAAGATGGTCTAGAGACAGTGTTCAGAGTTATTTTGAATAAACAAGGAAGTGATGTGAAGGATTGAAGGATGTTGACAGTCAAAACAACAGTAAAAATGGTAAAGACATGGACAGTCCTGAAGATGAAAATGTATTAGACCTAGGCGCCTCCCACCAAGAAAAAACAAAGTATGACCTTTGTGAAAGTCCTCATGGTGATAAAAGCATAACAAATGTTGAAACTGATAATCAGAGGGACTTCCCACAGAAAAGTGACAAGGAGATGCCACAGAAAACATTCTTGAAGAAAAAGACAGTCCTAAGGCTGTAAGTGATCAAATTGAACAAGACTATTTTGTAACACCTCTCATAATCCCTCATCAGAAATTTGAGAAAGCACGCGTTTTCTACCTCCAAAAGGCAAGGGGCCATGCTTTCCTCCTCAAAACTAGTAAAAGGAAAAATCGCCAAAATAGTGAAAGGAAAAATCACCAAAACAATGAAAGGAAAATTCACTCAAACAGTGAAAAGCAATGTCACCAGATCTTTGAGGAGAAAGGGTAAACTACCAAAGAAAGATAAGGGTGAACTGCCAAAGAAACGCAAGGATAAGAATCTCGTGAAGGACAAAGGAAAGGCGATAGTGACCAAGATGGAAAAGGAAACTAAGAAATAGAGTTTGAGAGTGATTGCAATGAGCAAAAAAATGAAGATCATTAGCCAAGCAATGAATATGATGAACAGGACAGTGAAGAAGAAGCCAGCGTAGAGAACTCACCTAGTGAAGAAGAAAATGACTATCACAGTAAGGGAAAGACTGATGAAAATTCCCAAGACCGTGACCCTACCAAGATTGCAAATAGTGATACAAAGGCTAAGTTAGACAGTGAATACAATGGATCAAATGATGAAAAAGAGGACATTCATGAAGACGAAGATGTACCAAGAAATAATCAAGGCTTCTCTTACATTGCAAAGGAGAATGACTGGGCACTATGAACGAATAAACCACTTTGCATGGAAAATCTTAAAACTGCCCAAAATGAGGGCCCGTCACCAAAAGATGAAAAATACCAAGCAAGGATTAGTATTTTTGCCCAATATTTTCTACAGGTCTCTAAGAACCCTTGAGGGACGCACTCACCAAATTTGAGAAAAATTGAACAAGTTTTGGTTTTTTTCAAATTTTTAAGCCTAGGAGCGCAACACACTGGACACTGTGCTTTTTCTTAGAGCATATTCAGCATTTTTGGATTCCTTGGCACTAGGGGAGTATGCTCATATATTTTCATCTCATTTGGAGTTGTTTTGGTCCCTCAAAAGGTCCAAAAACAACCATTTTTTCACCTTTCTGCCACTGTTTCTGAGCAATTTTTCACCTTTCTTCCAATGGCCTTCTAGCTACTCTAGTAAGTTTTCTCTCCTCTTGGCTTATATAAACCATGAAGATTCATTGTAAAAAATGGGAGAACTTTACATGTTAAGAGAAATACATAGTTTTATGAGCTTGAATAAAATACTGGTTTTATGAAGTGGATGAATGTCTTGCTTGGCTTGACGGTGGAGGAGCATTGTGTGCAGCATTCCATAGCTTGGTGAATGGTGATGTTTCCCTAATTTGTTTATGTCTTCTTTTTTTAATGAATATTTCATGCTTCCTATTTTCTGTAGATCAGAAAAGTATAGGTTGAGATATGCTCATGGAAGCACCTCAAACCTCTTGTTTATTATAGCTTTGATGTTTTCCTCTTCTTGGTCATTATAAGGAACTCTTAACTACTCCTCAGGTCCACCAAGAAATTGTTATTTGTTTCATTAATGGTCAGTATGTTATCTATCAAATCTGATTCAAGGTATGCCCTTCTTATTTGAAGTTCTCGAAACTCTATTTTTGAAACCTTTCTATGAAATATTGATTGCTTAGGTTAAGGAAAAGAGGTTTCGTTCGATCTTGCCCTTTGTCCATTCTTACCAAACTTGTTTCAGAGTTCCAGATAGTTTGATATATGATTTTTAGGAGTTCCCTCTTCATATATTAAATTATTTAATTATCTTATGTGTTTTCTCAATAGCTGAAGGTGAATTTCTAAAGTTAGGAGATCTTATGCCCCTATATCTCACCTGAATGTTTATCTTTCATGTTTATCAGTTTGAGTATTGTTCATAGAGATTAATGGTTTTCCCTACCTCATGAGTATTTTATTTCAAACTATATATGTTTAAGACTTCTTCGTTTTTCACAAACTTAATGTTCATTTCACCTCATACCTCACCCAAAGGATCCACTGACCTTGCTAAATCGGCCCTGCAGTACACCTTGTCCATCATTCAGGCATCCTTGAATTTATCTGACCCCATAGCCCTGTTGATATGATAAAATCTCTTTCTAAGTTGCCCTACTTGATCAATTTTACCTCAAAACCAAAAAAAACCAAAATACAATTAATAGCTAGCCTAAAATCAAACATATAAAGCGAACAAGTTCACATCCTTCGCATAATAGAGAGAGCCCTCTCTGAGTCCAGGAAGGCTAGGTCCTAGGATTCCAAAGATTGGTCTGATGTTACCCTATCATTTGGTTTACCAATCTGCCAAATTATGGAACTCCAACACCACTCATTATGGTTTCCTTCACCAAAGAAACCTCTTCCCATTCATACTGCGTTGTTTCTCTAAGTGCTCTCCACCTCCTTTCCCAACGTTGTTGACTTGGTCAAACTTGACCTTGTCCACTTGAAAATGGTCCTGTTCACACATGACAGTGTGAAAACCAGCTCCAATGATGATCCCTTTTCATACTAAGAGGGATTTTATCCATGTTTTTATTATGTATGGGCCTTTTCAGCCATTTATTCTCCTCCTAAGTGAAATCAACAAGAATTAATATTCCAATTTGTTGTAGGAAAATTTTGGAATATTACATGAAACCATGCTTATAACCAACATAAAACAAAAATATAACCATGATATAACAACCATAAAATCCACATAATAGAAAGTACATGTACTCATGAAATACAAGAGGAAAATAACTCTTATTAATATATGAAAAATGCAACTAATTCAGGGACTTCCATGTACAACCTGACCATAGATTGGGCTAAACCAAATATATATTTTAGTCAATCACCCCCATGCCATATTCCAAACATGGATGTGGGACTCAGGACAAAACAAATGGGGCCTCCTAAAGATTAAACCACCTACACCCTTAGGCTTTACCACAATCCCACCAAAACCAGTAAAGGGATCCTTATGCCAAAAAAAAGAACATAAAAAACGAGGGATTCCCAAATATTAAACCACCTATGCCCTCAAGCTTTATCGAAATCCCACCAAAACTGATCAAGGGATTACTAAGCCAAAAAAAAGCTTGGATGCCTTAGGAATTTGTTCACCATTACGTTAAGGAATTTTCCTGTCTCCACCCTTAGGCTTTACCATAGTCCTGCCAAAACTAGTCAAGGGATTCCTCGGCCATATGGGAATTTTCATGAGACTACCTCACCTAGTTCCAAAACCATGTGGAAATCCAAAGCTCAACCAAATAAAAGAACCCCATCAAACCATGGCTATCTATAAATGACAAGGCAAGGCTAAAACTACTATTACACCTAGCAAAAACCATTCCCATGACAACAAGAGAACAAAATACACACATTCATGGACCATGCATTCATAAATTAGCTAGGAAATCACACATGCAACCTATTACCTACAAGTATTCCTATTAAAGCTACTTGATCCAACTTTTCCTACTAAAGCTGCTTGATCCAACTTTTCCTCACTTATTCCTTGCTTTCCTTTGCTTCCTTTTCCTTCCTTTGATTTGCTTTCTCCAATGTTAGAGTGCTCCAAAAATATTTTAAGTGTGAAATAGTATGAGAGAATGGAGAGAGCTCCAAGCTAAAACTAGCAAAAGTTGTGAACTGATCCTCATAAGACTTTTTATCATTCATGCCTCTCTTTTCTCCAATTTCCTCTATTTTTCCTTCAATTTTCCTCTCATGCAAACATGTGACCTTTCATCTCCCTTTTCTCCTAATTTCATTTATTTTCATAAATAAAATAACAATTGGTTCCTCTATTCCTTTTCAAAGCCTTTGCTAATGCCTTTTCCAATTTCCTTAGCCATAATAAACCTAAGTGAACACCCACTAGAATGTTTTTCCCAACATTCATCTTGGAATAAGTGTCCCATGAGCTTGGCCTTATTTTTCCTTTATTATCTTTATTACATGAATTTTTAACCTGGGGTTGTTATAGTGTGTGTGTGTCTGTGTGTGTGTCTGTGTGTTTGTTTGCTAGTCCCACGCTACAGTAATGCCCAAATATTTACCAATTTCCAATTGATTTAAGTTCTCTATTTTTTTTCTCTCTTTTGTTGTTTCTTCCCTTGTTTTTGAATGCCTCCTCCAGATATAGGGTGGAAATCAATGGAAAACTAACTCTATTCGACTAGCTTGCATGTTTTGTGTGTTTTGGGCGAATTTTGTTCTAGTAGCTTGCATGCTCTACGTTTTCTTGGCCATGATGGTTATTCTTGCATCAAAATAGCAGTTTTAGGTTCTCCTTTTTATTGGATGTGCATGATGCTTTGTATAATCTCTCGTTCATTGTGGTTCTTTCTCCCTACGTTTTCGCACCCTAGATCTTTCTATCTCTCTTTTTTTCAAAACCGCTCCCTGTAATTATTTTCTTGCATAATTATATAAATGTGTTAGATAATATCCACATTTCCTTGCTCTCTCTTCTCCACAAGGCACGTCTCCTTATTACAACATTTACCTCTTTTTTTCAATATCCTTCGTTGCCTTTCATTTTCCTCTTTTTCTTGTACCTTCTTCCAAGCGAGAATGGGTTGTGTACTCTTGTTCCAACCTCATAAATTTGAGAAGCCTTAGGAAATTAACGTGCAACAACCAACCTTTAATGGATGTCACACCATTCAAAATTTTCTCCTACAATAAGTAAAATGCATGGCCTAGGAAAAATCCCTCCTTAGTCTCTAGAATTTGAGTCCCTACCCAACCCATTTCTTTAATTATTACAATTATTTACAAGGGAGAAATCATTAACCAGGGGTTGTCACAAATTCACTTAAGTTCAAAGCTTGAGCCATGCATGAAGTGAAACTAAGAAAAATGTTGCTTAGATGAGAGAAACAATGGGGAAAGAACTAGTGTGTCTCTGTCCCATTATTGTGTTCAAACTTCGAAGAATCTTAAGTTGTTGTGCTAAGAGTGAGTGTGCTAGAGAGGGTTAATCGCTAACATAAAAAAAATTATATGATCTTCTATAGATTCCTTACTATCACAATAGGAAAAAATATATTAGGGTGTTTAGGTAACTTGTACTAGTCACCTAAAACATTAATTTCTTCTAGGGTTTTCCATAGTCTAAAAACCATAGAAGAGCTAGTAACTATATTAGTTAATGATATATGGGAGGAAACTATTACTCACTAACTAGGTGGAGTACTGAGGAAGGAGGAGGTTAAGAAATATGAGCTTATTTTTATAAGTTGGGATTCTTTGGCTCAAGAGGAGTTTGATGTATCTGATTTTCCGAAGTCAATTTCTTAGGAATAATGGGATGTTCAACTAATTTTTGACAAAAAATATTACTTTGTGCTATAGAAAAAATTACTGAATGGTGTAATTGAATAGTAGAATCTACTTATTCAGAAGAAATAGATCTTGAAGGAAATCAATTTTAAGGTAAGGGGTTTTGAAACTGCATTTCTAAGAAATTCTTTGAAGGAAATGAAAAAGGATGTTGGGAAATCCGAGAACTAGATGTTTCTTGATGAACAAGGGATTTTAGTGATTCAATATCAGAGACTTATGGATTGGTGGTTGTATCAAGGTTTGGAGGTGTTTTTGATCTCCAAGGATGACAATTCATTCTCCGTGGAGGCTTAGGTTCCATCAACCATCAATTGGCCCTTCTTATAGCACCAAAAATGTTGATGCTTGGAAATGAACAAGCCAACATTTGGGAAATCATCTGTTAAGAACCCAATTAGACCTTTATCTATTTGGAATGGTTATTTCAACCTATATGTGGGCCCGGTTTACACCTAGAGATTTTATTCCAAAATATGAATACTTTCTAAAATAATGTACTAACTTTTATCCCCAAAAAGTGTTCACCTAGACGTTTCTTAGTAGGTTGATCGAAATACACTATGTAGGATGAGTTTTTCAATGGTAAAACCCACTTTCACCCTAGGAAAAAAATTATTGAACCATTTTCCTAAATTATTTCTTATTAAATCCAAAAAACCCCATGAGAATAATTAAAAAAATCATTATTTATTTATTATTCGATCTTTATCCTCTATTTTCCTCATGACATAATTGTTAAATCATTATTTAATAATTATTTCAAATTCATATTTGATGTATTCCTCATAAAGTGATTAATAAATCCTTTTTTATCTGTTAATTATTTTAACCAATGTCTATATAGAGAGTTTTGACCATTTTGAATATCTTTTCCCTCTCAAAAAATAGAATAAAATATTCATAATAGCTAGATTTTGATTTAGTCACTAATATTTTATTATTTTCTAATTCTCAATCTATCTCAATATTTTGTTATAAATAAGGGGTTTTCTCCTCACTTTTCACCATGACCATTTTCAATGTCCCCATTATTGTCTTGTAACATTTAAGCTCCCATATTGAGTTCAAGCTTCCATAACCACATTTTGGCCATTGCACACATTGAGCTAGAGTTGAATCCTACTGAAGTAAAAGGTCAAAAATGACCCGTCCTACTGAGGGGGATTTGCAGACCTAAGCCTACAAATGATCCTCATCAAGTGTAAAATTTTTAATTTGAGAATAATAATAAAATTATTCCTTTTCCCATTGGGCCTTTATGGTTCTATATGTTGTTATTTTTTATTTTATCTGCATGATATATATTTCTGTAGGGTTTATAATCTTTATTTTGCAGATTTAAAGGAAAAATTGCAGCTATCATTTTGTTGTTAGGGTTATAAGTCACCTATAACTTTAAGGTAAGGATTTTGGTACACTTCTCCAAAAAGTTTACACTAACACTTATGTGGGAAATTCTAAGGGAGTTATGAAAATATTATTATAAAATAAAAGCTAGGATTATGTAATATATCTGAACTAAAATCGCTATACTATGTCATATCCCCATATTATAATATTGTTGTGTACGGATTAAGAAATACTAGCAAGAATTATCAGATTCAAATATTCAAACTAATAGCTCAAGGAAGCTCTTCTATAAATGAAATTAAACTCAATTAAATAGGTAAATGATTTTAAATGAAAATACATCGTTCACACACACACACAAACGCATTACATATTTTTTCTATTTAACAATAACTAATTAATTTGCATAAAATTATTGATAAAATTAAGTAAAACAATATTTTTGTTTCATATAAAATAATCAAATAAAATCACAACAATAGTACCATATTGATTTGATGTGTATCAACTAGAAACAAAACATGGTTCATAATTTATATTCCTCAAAAACAAACTTTACAATAATGCAATAAGTATGTTTCTTCAAAAAAATAAGAACCCAAAACATTGTGTATGATGCTTGTTTAAATAGGCCTTTGGGATTAATTAGTTTGGTTTTATCTTATTACAACACAAAATAAAAGTAAGATAGTAAAAGAAGATAAAATTCAATTTTTTGAGATGTCAGGCAAGGTTGGCGAATCATCTTTTCTAGGAAGTTGAGCCTGAAGCTTTGAATATGGTTTTCCACTGTCCATGGTGTAGAAATTATACAAACATATGTATATCAATGGATTCAATCCGATCAAGCAATGTACTAAAGCTAGATACTGAATCCTTCTACAAATCAATTGTGGAAAATAAACATGATCGCCAATCACAACAAGTAAAGAAAGAAGAAAATCAAACCATAACACAAATATTTTCCTTGGGGAAAGATTGCTGCTCAAAACCCCTCTATCTATATTGTATAATTAACCAAGGAATCATTAAACTTAAATCCTTTGTCCTAATGTCTCTGACACTCTTCACATATTCCCACAAAATTTCTGCTTTCCCTTTGTAGCTGAAAATAACTATCCTGGAATTCATGTTCTCTGTGTAGTCATGTAACTCAAATAATTTCTTCATCCCAAGTAACCATGCCTCTTTATATTCTAGTTTCTTCAAATCTCCATCAAATGTAGGTGGCTTGGGTTTATTGAACTCATTTAGAAAATATCTCATGTCACTCCTCCTGTAAGGATGATAGCGATGATAACGATGACACATATATGAACCATAACTAGAGTAGAACCCATATTCACTACCTATCCTATAAGGTGTATCCAACAACCTAGAATATTTTACAGTGTCATCTCCAATTTGATCTATGCTCACCATGCGACCTGCTACCATATTCCCCATTTGTCTTGTCCTCTTATCCATTAATAATTTGTGGATATCCCTAACTATGCAAGTATGATAAAATTAGAAGGATAACTACATTGAACTCTTCTTATTTCTCTTGTGCTCTGGAAAGTCTTTCTTGTGACTAAATTATTATGTCATTATATTCCTTGCAACTTCAGATTTCTGCCCTTAAACTTATCAAAGTGTCTTCTATGTCAGGAGAGTACCCATCTCTTGGATACTCATATGATCTATAATGAGAGTCTCGTGAACTATAATCCACCATTTTTCTATTCATCTTTGATATTCTTCTTCCTGCAAGCGTACCATGTGAGATAAACCAAAAATAAACATAATCAACATACCTTAGTGAAGTTCAGGGGAGGCTATCTCTTTTGAAAAATCAATACAGATTAGCACAATACATGTATATAGATAATCATATCAATATATAGACATCATGCATGATAATACGAACTACATATCATGACCTCATTCATGACAACCATAGCCATGAAAATGAATGCATAACAACCATATAGACACTATCATGCATGCATGACAAACACATTCTTCCCATCCAGGAAAATTATTTTAACCATTCTTTCATACCAATCTAGTATTAGATAAAACACAAAGAGAATGAAGCTCGCACTAATACTAATATGCAACCACCTTTCCCACATTCACCCAATTTCACAGGCTTGTTGGGGTAAACATGAGAGGAATATCTTCTATGACATAAGCAACCTCCTAGGTCCCATTAAGGAAGTGGGGTTGACTAGTGATGACAATATGGCATCTCAAAACATCCTACAAAGTCTATTAGACACTTGGATTTTGAGAAACCATCATAGGTGGCCAAACAATAAGTTAGACCCTTCCTTCTATGCCTCAGGCCCTCAAACACTCCCATAGCAAGGCCTCCATGTAGTCAGAAGCCTCCAACTACATGCGCAAGCTTACATCCATGTGGTTGCAACCCAATTTTTCTAGTCAGGAGAATGTGGTCCCAAGATTTGAGCCTAGATTCAAGGTGAGCCTCTAGAACACTTCCCAGAAATTCTTGTAATTTCTCAGAATCAATAATTACATGCCAAAATTGCTATACATACAAATTTTAGGACAAAACATGACCTAGTATTCCTAGAACATGACAATAATTTTGTCAAACATATTGAGAACATGTGATCTATAGGTCATGAATGCATATTTGAACATAGGGTTTTGATACTTATTTGAGAACCATTAAGAAGGTCTAATTCCCTCTCATAATAGTTGTAATAACATTTTTTATCTCATGCATTCAATAACCATTCATTAAATAATCAAAACATGTCAAGAGCCATAGATAGAACCTCTTATGAAAATTTTCTTATAACCAACATAAAACAAAAATATAACCATCATATAAAAACCATAAAATCCACATAATAGAAAGTACAAGTACTCATGAAATATAAGAGGAAAATAACTCTTATTAATATATGAAAAATGCAACCAATTCAAGGACTTCCATGTACAACCCGACCATAGATTGGGCTAAACCAAATATTTATTTTAGAAAATCAACCCCATGCCATATTCCAAACATGGATGTGGGACTCAATACAAAACAACTAGGGCCTCTTGAATATTAAACCACCTACACCCTTAGGCTTTCCACAATCCCACCAAAACCGGTCAAGGGATCCTTAGGCCAAAAACAAGAACATAAACAACAAGGGATTCCCAAATATTAGACCACCTACGCCCTCAAGTTTTATCGAAATCCCACCAAAACCGATCAAGGGATTACTAGACCCAAAACAAGTTTGGATGCCTTAGGAATTTGTTCACCATTATGTTAAGGAATTTTTCTGTCTCCACCCTTAGGCTTTACTGTAATCCTGCCAAAACTAGTCAAGGGATTCCTAGGCCCTATGGGAATTTTCATGAGACTACCTCACCTAGTTCCAAAACCATGTGGAAATCCAAAGCTCAACCAAATAAAAGAACCCCATCAAACCATGGCTATCTAGAAATGACAAGGCAAGGCTAAAACCACTATTACACCTAGCAAAAACCATTCCCATGAAAACAAGAGAAAAAAATACACACATTCATGTACCATGCATTCATAAATTAGCTAGGAAATCACACATGCAACCTATTACCTACAAGTATTCCTATTAAAGCTACTTGATCCAACTTTTCCTGCTTAAGCGGCTTGATCCAACTTTTCCTCACTTATTCCTTTCTTTCCTTTGCTTCTTTTTCCTTCCTTTGCTTTCCTTTCTCCAATGTTAGAGTGCTCCAAAAATGTTTTAAGTGTGCAATAGTATGAGAGAATGGAGAGAGCTCCAAGCTAAAACTAGAAAAAGTTGTGAACTGATCCTCATAAGCATTTTTATCATTCACGCCTCTCTTTTCTCCAATTTCCTCTATTTTTCCTTTAATTTTCCTCTCATGCAAACATGTGACCTTTCATCTCCCTTATCTCATAATTTCATTTATTTTCATAAATAAAATACCAATTAGTGCCTCTATTTTTTTTCAAATCCTTTGCTAATGCCTTTTCCAATTTCCTTAGCCATAATAAACCTAAGTGAACACCCACTAGAATGTTTTTCCCAACATTCATCTTGGAATAAGTGTCCCATGACCATGGCCTTATTTTTCCTTTATTATCTTTATTACATGAATTTTTAACTCGGGGTTGTTATAGTGTGTGTGTGTGTTTGAGAGAGAGAGCGAGAGAGAGAGAGAGAGAGAGAGAGAGAGAGAGAGAGAGCTTTGTATTCCAAAAATCATGACACCTTGATTGCATGTGTCACTTGATATTCATAACTATTTCAAACTCTCGATGACATTATTAGCTACCATTTTAGAGGAGTATGTTGGAGGAAAAATATGTTGACACTTCTAGGTTGTTGTCTACTCATACACACCAAACACCTAGACACTTTTCATTCCAAGCATCTTGACACTTTTCTCGGAATGAAATATTCTTAGAGAGAGAGAGAGAGAGAGAGAGAGAGAGAGAGAGAGAGAGGGTGTGGGGAGGGAGGGATAGACTCAAGTAAATATAAGGAGTGAGGAAGAGATAAAAAAAATTTTTGGGAGGGGGCGGGGGGGAGGAAGAGAGGGATAGAGAGGTTAATATAAGGAGTGAGGAAGAGTTAAATTTGCGGGGAGGGGAGGGATTGGGAGAGAGAGAGAGAGAGAGAGAGAGGGAACAAGGGATAGAAAATTAGAGGAAAAGATATGGATGAAGGTTGAAAGTTAATGAAAATTATGAATGTTACTCAAGAAAGTGCATGCACTCTCTTAATAATATGTACATGTTTTTAAGATTGCATGCATTCAAGAACAAGAATGAGAGGAAGGGAGAGGGAGGAAGGTAGGGAATTTGTGTGAATAAAAAACGTTACCCACAAAAGTGCATTGTACATTAATGGGAATTAGGAATGTTACTCAAAAAAGTGCATGCACTCTCTTAAGAACATGTTCACATTAATGTATTTGTAAGTGTATGAGAGAGAGAGAGATAGAGAGAGAGAGAGAGAGAGAGAGTGAGTGACATAGAAATAAAGAAAATGTGAGGGAGGAAGGGGGGCATTAATTAAAATTAGGAATGGTACTAAAAAAAATGCATGCACTCTCCTAAAAACATGTGCATGTTTTTACAAATGCATGCATGTTCATACTATTGGGAAAATTGTTGTAATTGATGTGAAAGGAATATTCATTGATGATAAGCAGTGTCAATCTCAAGGGGATCTTATTGGAGAGTGTCATGGTTTTCATTGATGTCAAGCAATCAATAATGTGTGTTTGATGTTTTTAAAGTCTTATGTTGTCTACAAGTTGATGATGAAGGTTCTAATGGCCTATATTTGAAGGAATTTTTTCTATTTTAGAATTGCTAAAATATCTCTACAAAGTGCATAGTTGGATAGTACTTGAAGATACCTTTTTAACAGTATATGGCAGCTTGAAAATATCCTAAGGGATTATAAGTTATGGTAGTTTATGGAAAGGTTCCTGAATCTCATGGCTCCACCAAAGGACACATCAATGTGCCATAGATTTTTTATCAGAGGTCCTCGTAGTCCCATGGTCTTGTGATTGATGAAACCTAAGAGATGGACTTTCTCCCATTATTTGTTGTGGAAATTGATGTCATATTGTGCCAAATATTGTTATTTCTTGTTAAGTCTTGGGTGTGACGGTGGTATTCGATGGAGGGCATGAGTTGAACTTCCTTCCCATTATCTGCTACATAATTTGATGACACATCACAGAGGTTTGATCAAAGGCCTAGGAAATGTTTTAGTGTTGTGGATGAAAAAAATTATGAACGAGAATAATCCTGGTACATGATTGTAATTTGTTTTTCATGGTATGGATATTTTTGTTATGAAAACTTATTGTTGAGGGTTGCAGATAACAAAGTCTGGGAGAAAAAGAAATATGTATTAGATGACTTGACGATTCATGTCTTGCGATAGAGTTTTAAGTTGGGGTACAAACTTGGAGTATGGAATGATTGAAAAGATCCAAGGAACAAATATTCTTAACATTAATGGTAGATAATGTGAATTTCACACTCTAGGGAAAATTTTATTAACAAAGGAAATTGTATCTTTATACTAGGAGCTCAGGCTCTCCTCCATACCCGATGATCTAGTAGCAGAGACACATGAAATCATATGATTGGATGATGATGATGAGATGGAAGATGATTTGGCACATAGGTCGTCATGATGTCAATAATATGACATGTGGCATGATGTGGTAGGTGACACATGACATGCACTTTCAAATTTTTCAAGTGGCCAAGTGGGACAAATATAAGTTGTTAGAAAATTATATATTACAGAGAAATGGAACACATAAAATGTGCAGAAACGCAAACACAGAAAACATATCAAACAAGAGAGACACGGATATAGGTGGTTCCCCCAATTTGGGCTACGTCCACCGCGAACAACCAGGCCTTCCTTTATATTATCTAGTAATATGAAGAGACACAACCTACAAAAGATCCATTGTAATATCCTCCACTCTCTCTCACAATCCCCCTTTCTATTTCTCGCTCATAATAGGCATACCATACACAACCGCAATACAATACCCTCATACAAAATGAGGGGTTTCCTTCTATGGAAACAAAACCATAAATTAAACATAACTTCTATCTTCAGATCATCCGCATAATGAACAACCCAGATTGACTACGAAATTACAATATTTTACAAGGCAATTTTGCAACTATTTTTAGCTTCGGGGGCGCTGCCCCCCCTAAATCCGGCTGGCAGCGATTAAACGATGAGCGGTGTTTCCACCTCGTTAAGAACAGGGGTCCAACGCGGTGATACATATAAATAAATAATATAATCAGGCTCCACACCCACATAAGTGATATGTGGCACCAATCATCGAGTGATACATGGCAGAGTTATGATGTGTGATGATAGGTGGAATACATGTCATCGAATTGCACCAAGGTTCAAGTTTAATTATTTGTGAAGTGGTGCACATTTGATGGAAGCTGAGAGATGGATGATAGTTAACAGAGAAGTCACTGTTAGTTGAAAAAAATATCTTTGAGCCAAGTTCAAGTTAAATAAATTGAACAAGGTTGGTGTGTTAGTGAGATGGCATGATGGCCCAATAAAACATAGTCCTAGCCCTCAGGTATATAGAACGCTGGGTACTAAAATTTTAACAGCGCATGACCTTTAAGACTTTGTAAAAATAATCACCCTCCACGCTAAGCCACTAGTCATGGCATAAGGAAACATGGGAAGAGTTAAAACCAGCAAGCAGCTTTGCTTCTCTCTGATGAATAAGAGTTGCAATTTCAAAGTTGCATTCATATGGTGTAGAGGGAAAAATCTAAGGGTGTGAAATTGTTTTGAGTTGTGGTATTTGAGTGCCTGTTGTGTAACTAGCTCCAAAAATAGAAGAAAAAAGATATCAACGCCTCAGAAATAAGCCACTTCAAGGGGGAAACCTCCAATACATTACATAAATGAAAAATTCATGGATGATACAAATGAACAAAACCTCCTTCTATATATAGGAGTCCATGGGGCCACAATATAATCCTAGTGGGGCCACAATTTAATCCTTGCTTGGGATTGCACCTGCCATGTTTCCCCGATTTAGTTTCCTCTGATATTTCCTTCCCGCACCTCTCATTTAGACTCCAAGATGGAAATATCAGGACATGTCACCCAGGTCCACTTCCATCATACCATCTTGGATGAAACTCTCGGTATGCATTTGTTTTTCCTCCGTGGTGGACCTCCCGAGGCCAATCCTTCGTTATCCGCAACTAAAATTTTCGGCTCTATTACCTCGATAAAAACTTCTGATGCGTTACTTGGCTAAAAAATTTGGTGTGCTACTTGGATAAAAGTTCTGTTGCATTACCCAACTAGAAATTTTGGTGTGCTACCTAGCTAAATTTCCTAGTTTTCTACCTGGTTAAAGCTCCTGGTGCGCTACCTCGCTAAAACTACTAATGCATTATCTAGCTAGAACTGTTAGTGTGCTACCTAACTAAAACCCTTGGTGCACCTTTTATTTTCCTGCATGGAATTGTCTCTGGGATATATCTTATGGGATGGAGCCTTTATTTCACCCACTTCATGCATATGGAGAATATCATCTGGTACACTCCGATTCATACAGACAGGGAATATCATATGATACAAAGTGTTTCATACATTTGGGATCCATTATACCCCATTCCATGTGTCTGATGGTTTTCATAAGGGGTTACTCCATTCCTGCACTATGCGTTATTTAGACCATAAATCAAGCATGGTTCAACCACAATTTTTATTCTAGGAGATTGGGTTATAACGACTCAAAAACTCTTAAATCCAATGGTTTTTAGAAGGTTTCACCCAATTTAGTATACATACTACATAGCTGACTCATTACTAAGGAAATTTTAAGGATGGAAAATTATTTTGAAGTTTAAAAATTTGACAAATCTCACTAGTACCTAATATGCAAACTATAAAATGTCTATTGATGTATTTGTAAAATTATTGAAATTTATAATGATTTTATATATACTCTCTCTATAATGTTGGTGATTTTTGACGTAAAATAATTTGATATTTTAAAATTTGGGAGAATAATTTTTATAAAAAATGGAAATTGGCGAATCTTTTTTTTGAAAAAATAATGGAAAATTAGCCCACCTAGCCCCTAAAATTTTCCATGGTGTGAGTGTCCAAAACACACAATCCTCTTAACAAGAGTTCCCTATTCTCATAAGGATGTGTTTACATACATAACTTTTCTTGAAGGAACCTAAGAAACAATGCATACAATCAAGGCAAGACAGCAAAACGTTTAAGCATTCAAGCTCGAGAAAACCAACCATCCCTCATGCAACGACATTAAGTAAGGAGTTTACATTTAAAATGCATGTGAGGCATTGCTTATGAAAAAACGTCATTAAAGAATCATTCTTCAATGCTTAAAATCCTTCAAGGACAAGAAGATAAACTATTCTTATTTCAAATAGTATCAAGATGAGAATTTACATTTAGATCCCCTTCCTACAATCATTCATGTAAAACCACAACTATTGGTAACATCCATCAAAATATCATTTCCTCTCTATTACAGGAAACCATGAAAAAGTGCAACATCAACTTGAAAGTCCAATGAGAATTCGACAATGAGGAATGCATTACTGAAGGCTTGAAACAAACCCTCTTATAAAACACCAAGTCAATAAGAATATAAAAAGTGGAAATCCTCCATACTCCACATTGCAACACCATTGTGCAATGCAAGATTCAAATAAAATTAGTCAACATATTGCATTATGAAAGAATAATATCATGCTAAATAAGTTCGTGCTTAGTTATTAATATCACACGTTGTCACAATTCCTTTAAAACAATATCACAACACACCAGTCATTTATGTAAATAAAAGTTACTCAACTATGTCTTGTATACTAATGAAATAATTTCAAATCAAGAATAAAATGCCCTTTATTTAACATAGAGAATACATTAGAAACAATTATCTTATGAATTTTTTTGGGAAATTTACATCGAGACTACAACTTTCCACCCAAACCATAGGCAATTGTAGCCAAACTTAATTGCAATTGTCACCCCCGAGCGAGATTACAAAGATTAAGATAACTTGCTCAAGGGATTGTATGTCAACTACTAGTTTAATCAGGGACTCTAGAGGTCCTCATGCCTCCACTCACCAACCAAATAGGAACCAACAAATCTTCATGGAAATAAGAGGAATATCACCTCCACATTCCAGTTGTTTAACAACCAATGAGCTCTAGGGAATATAGAGACTTCACCCCATCTTGAGTACATCAACAATGATTCAACACACCAAGGGGACTCAAAAAGCCACTATAAAACCAAATAAAATGATCCAAGGAGACTTCAAAGCATCTACCAAGACTGTAATGGCTGAACCTTTACCCCAGGCTATCAAGGGACTATAGACAAATCCTATCCCAACCCTCTATCTCCCTAAGGTATCTTGAATACTCCCCTCACCTGGAGAAGTTCCTACCTTACTCAAAATGTTCAACTATAAATATAAGAAACTCCTTTGAGAACCTAGGAACTAACTATATATGCTACACTATTACATAATTATTCCAATAAGTTCACTCTCCTCTAGTATGGGCACAAACATTATCCCCATTCTAGACTATGCTCTAATATGTCTTGTGGGTCTCACACTACAATAATGCCCAAAGCTTGAGAAATTCCCAATTGTTTGAAATTTTCTACGGTTTTCTCTCTATTGTTGTTGTCATTTGTTTTTGAATTCCTCCTCCAAATACAAGTGGAAATCAATAGAAAATGAACTCTGTTATGCTAGCTTGCACGGTCTTTGTGTTGTTTTCCATGATGATTCTTATTGCATCATAGTAGTAGCTTTATGATCTCCTTTTTACTGGCTATGTAGGCTGCTTTGTATACTATATGTCATCCATGGTGATTCTTTCTCGTTGTTCTTGTTCACCCTGGTTCTTTCTATCTCATATATTTTTTCAAAAAAAACCCCTGTAATTCATTTCTTACGCATTTATCTAAGAGTGTTAGTTGACCTTCATGTGGCCTTGCTCTCTCTTCTCCACAAGAAACATTTCTTTATTACAGTGTTGACCTCTCTTTACCAATACCCTTCGCTGCCTTGAATTTTCCTCTTTTTCTTATCCCTTCTTCCAAGCGAGCATGGGTTGTGTACTATTGCTCCAACCTCATAAATTTGAGAAGCCTTAGGTCATTACTGCATAACAACCAATCTTCACTTCATGTCTCGCCATTGAAAATTTTCTCTTTCATCAAGTAAATTGCATAACCCTAGCAAAATCCCTCCTCGGTCTTTGAAATTTGTGTCTCTACTCAGCCCATTTTATTTAATTATCAAAATTATTTACAAGGGATAAATAATTAACCAAAGGTTGTCACTTTCCCCTCCCCCTTGAGGGGAACACCATCCTCAGTGTTCTTTGTCCATACACATCATAGGAAACAAAAACAAAAAAAACATACTATTTGGTGGAGCTTTATATGTACAACTCTATATAATATTTTTACAATAAATATTATATACCCAATGGCTTACTAGTCACTCAATAGTCATTTATTTAAAAATTTAATCCATATTCCCAATGGCCCTATTGAGTCTTTTTATGCTTTGCAGGTGTTATCCAACATGGATTTTTCTCTTATGCTTGATTTACACACACTTGATTTATTTCCAACTCGATAAGCATCTAGTGGCCTTATGCTCTCTTTGACCATGTACACACACTAGATGGGTTTCCAACCCAACAACTTCCTAGTTCATTCTCTTCTCTTTGACCTCACACACACACACACTAGATCAGTTGCCAAACCTGGTAAGAACCTGGTGCCTTATCTTATTTTCTCTTATGTTTGATTACCACACACTCGATTAGTGGAAATCACCCAATGGTGTGTGTGTGTGTGTATGAAGTCCAATTGTTACACAATGAATATGGCCACTATCAATCCAGGTAGTATTATGTCAACAGGAATGTAGGTAAATTCCACACCTTTGTAGTCTCACGAAGTTCCATACCTATCTGTACCATACATATTAGGTAACAAAAGGGCCCAGATAGTCCCATACTTTTCTACCCTAAAACATTACACAACACATGCACGTATACACAATGTACCACAACACATACACATAATAATCACAACAAATAAACATGTACAACACATACACAATACACATAACACATAGCAACATGTACACAACAACGTTGAAAATATAGAGATCACATTGTCTCCCTCCATAGACACCAGGAAATACTACCTCTAGTGTCTTTCGCATGCTTACCACCTGCATCCCCAATTCAAATCTAGGATATAGGGTTTATCTAAGCTTGTCCTGGCATGCCACAAGTCATAGTGATTTCATTCAATGGATATATCCTTCGAAATTCCCTATTCATTGCGCCAAGAGATGCTCTACAACCCATTACATGAATGTTGTCACATAATGTTACATTAATACATATATGTGTGTGTGTGTGTGTGTGTGTGTGTGTGTGTGTGTGTGTGTGTGTATTTATGTATGTATATTTATGTATGTATGTATGTGTATATATATATATATATATATGTCGGCTAATTAATGATTAATTAAAAATAAAGAGTACGAGGGAGATGTTGTCATGTAACATTATGTTAACAAAAATAAAAAATATATGTTTTCTAATTAATAAAAAACAAAGAATATGAGGGATATGTTGTCATTATAGCTAATTAATGAAAGATAAAGAATAATATTGAATATGTTTCTCAATTAAAAATTAAAAAAAAATAACATAAATACAATTATATTATTAATCCCAAAAGGAAATTAAGTATGGAAAAAATTAAAGAAAAAAAAAGAGAGTATAAGGTTCTTTTAGTGAAGGAGTATCATTGCCAAAGTTAAGATATGTTTCACCTTCAGAAATTCTTAATCTATATAATCTATAACCTGTAGTAATGAAATGAGATTAATTGTCTATAAATTCTACCTTGTTTTACATTGGGACAACAAACTCACCAGACTATAAATATTACCAACATCCCATTTCTCATTTCAATTATATTAGGTTTTGTTTGTAAAGTAAAAAAAATCCATATAAGATAATTTGACAAAACATGAAACTAATAAATCACTAGTCAACTCTTATTACATGTAAAATGTTACGTGAAATTGGAATATTTACAAAACTAAAATGTGAGCTCGTATTATGTGTAAACTATTCCATGATATTGGAATACTTAAAGAACTAAAATATTTTGTGTTTCCTATAAAATGTTACATGAAATTGGAATTGGAATAGGGAAAAAAATAAATTGTTGCATAAAAAAATTGCATTGGTGTGAAGTAATTTTTATCAAAGTAAAAAATAATTAGTATATCATAGCTAAAAACACTTTTGTGTGAGTTAATTTTCTGAAAGTAAAAAGAAAAGAAAAGTTTATAATATATAAACTGGAAAAGAGTCATCTTAACCCTAGATCTATCAAATATTAAGAGGGATCAAACCTCTCAAGGTGCAAGCCTATTTTTTGAGTGAAAAACTTGAGGAAAGGTTTGCACCTTTAGAGATTTGATCCCTCTAGGAACTTGATAGATCCAAAGTTAAGATGGATCTATGTTGGTGATACAAAAGTGGGAATAATATGAGATTCATCTT
Organism: Pinus albicaulis; assembly: GCA_034641835.2. NCBI lineage: Eukaryota > Viridiplantae > Streptophyta > Pinopsida > Pinales > Pinaceae > Pinus > Pinus albicaulis. The sequence continues at coordinate 787,393,031 of CM076569.1, forward strand.
CTTATGATGTTAAAATCATAGATCAACTAGGTTAAAATTTCCCAAGTGAATCCTCACACAACCAGAAACCTTGCACGCTATCCACATTTACATTAAATGAATTTAAATCATCATTCGTCTATAAGAACGACTCTTGAAAAAACTTGTTAATCACATTGGAATTTACATATGTACATAAATATTAGCCCAATCATGGGCACATCACACGATATATATATATATATATATATATATAAAAGGTCATAAAAATTCCTTTGTGCCATTCTTATGGCTATCATGCATTTGTCTATCATTCCCTGTGGAATAACCAACCACTTATCCATCATGTTGTTTTTCACTCCACCATAGGCATAATAGATATAGACTTATGTTCGATAAAACCATGGTTTAAAT